>VUJU01001270.1:0-62559 GCA_009835225.1 Aphis craccivora | reverse complement strand
CCTTAGTTATAAACACAAAAAACTTTATGATTTTTCAACTACAAAATTACTTGCAATTTTTCGCGTTTTCAACAGATTTCGTAAAATTTGAACTATAAACGCTTATAAAATAATTGCGACTAACGATTTTTAATTTTTTTTAGCTACAATAAGAACAATTCATAGGAACCATGTATTAAATTTTCAAGTTTTTTTAGCCATCCAAAATTTTTTATCGACACTTCCAAAAAAATTCTCATAAGAATCTAAAATTTCTATGGTCTATAAATAACTCAAAAAAAGTCAAACGTTTTTGAAAATTTAACTGTACATAGGTAACACTGACATAAACATTTGGTGAAAATTTAAAGTATTTACAGTGTTTATTTTTTGAATTACAATTATATAAAAAACCGATTTGGTCGAAAACTTGTTTTGCGTAAAAATTTCCGTTTTTCCTTAATTTTTGTTTGGTTTTTCCCGGCGCTTTTGAAAACTATTGGTAAATTCAAAAAATTACCTCCCCAATGCACCAACTAGATTCATTTTTTTAATCGGAAACCACCCCCAAAGTTTGAAATTGAAGCATTATTTTGACACTTTCTCGTGTACGTAGACACAAAAAAAAAAAAAAACACACACAATAACATTGTAAAATCAATACATTCATCGCTCCGCTAAAATGAGAATCTAAAATGTTTTGATGGGCATTATAAAACATCGCGTTTAGCATCGAATGAAAAGATTCACAACTATAATAGTAAATAGTAGTTCGTATGGTTGTAGCCGAGTATTCAGCTGTCTAACCCTAACTTTAAACCTAACCCTAGGGGGAGGGGCAAAATTTATTTTTATCCGAATACATAGGTAGGCCTATTTTTAGAAGCTTATTTTTCATTGGGAATTTTACCAATTGCTGTGGAATAACATTATAGCCTTGTCCCCTTATTGGGGACGCCCATGCTGTCGGGTCAACTAATTTATATAATTAATATACAAAATCTATTAAAAAAAATTACGAGTAATGAGCTCGAAAATTAAGAGGTGCTGAAAACGGTGATTAAAATGATTAAAAGAAAAAGAAATACCTACTTAAAAAATCAGGAACCAATAGTTGTCAGTTTTTTCAAAAAAAAAACTAGTTGATTATTGGTATTTTTCACAGTGTAAAATTAATGCCATCATTTCACGACCGCACTACACACATTTATCTAAAGAGAAAAAAATTTTTATTGTATATCTAATATTTTCCAATATTTTTTATTAATTTTTTTTTATTAAAAGAATCTTAATAATTAAATCTAATTAAATACTGTCGGCCTGCCCTAAACAATTCTGAGTATTATTAGACAATTTGTAAAAAAATTTTAATACTTACTACTACAAGAAGTGTAAGGTTAGAATTATTATTAGTTTATAAATTGTTATAACATTATTGTTGAATACAATAATATATTAATTGTAGTTTATTAAATTTGTATAATATAGTACCTACTACCTATATTTAATCGACAAGCTGTTTTGTATCTTATTATTTTATCAAAAAATAGGAATAAATGAATAGGTACATTAAAACCATAATTATCGATGTTTACTAGTTGCGGTAAAAATCAAAAATTACGGTAAAACACGATTGCGTACGGTCTGAATCGACATACGCAATCGTGAACATTTAATGTTAACGATTTTTATCTGCAACTTTGAAGCACTGTTGCCATTTTCTTTGAACTTATTGCACATGGGTATCCAAACTTTGGTGGAAAAAGAAAAAACGGAATGAAAAAATGGTTGTGTACAAAAAAAACATGTTATGCGAGTATTTTGACAAATGGAGAGTATGTGCATGAAACAATTAATGAACAACCACACTGAAAATTCACAGCAGAGCATTGAACGACAAGTATTACGGGAAGCTTGTAAAAGAAAATTCAATGATACTACTTGTGTAAGACCTACACAAATAATTAGAACCGAACTTATGGGGAACGATCATTCTGAAATCAAGCACAGAGATGTACGGTCAATTCGAAAAGCAATGTACAATAAACGTCGAAAAAATTATCCCGATTTTCTAAAATCACTAAATGAGTCAATTGAACAGCTTAAAGCAATGGAAAATGATGATATAATACAATTTCAAGGTAAACAATTAAATTGTACCTAACAAATTTTGTTTTTATTCCCGACAATAAATCGTTTATTTGTGTTACTACAGAACAGAAACTTAATTTTATGACAAGTAAAAGTGAATTTTTCGCTGATGGTAGGTACTTTTAATTATGCACCAACATTTTTTACCCAACTATACACAAAAATGGGTTTTATGTACCAGTTAGGTTACTTTTTATTACCAAATAAATAAAAAAAATTGTACGCAGACATGTGGTTGTTTTTACAAGAACTATGCGAAAAAATTGTTTGACATTTTATTATTTTTAATTATTTTATTTTGTATACTGTATTATGACATATTTGTCGAAAATTGAGATTTTTAAGTGTGACCATAGCTTAAGTCATAAAATTTAAATTTTACTGATTAAAAATAAAAACATAAATTTGGCAACATTGCACAGTAAATCGTACGCAATCGTGTGGTACCCTAAAATTACGTACTAGTTGCGGTCACCCCTCAAAAAGGTTACATACTGATTGCGGTCACTCAATAATTTTTTTTTTTTAACTAATAATTAAACATAAAATTTATATTTCATGCTAATTGTACAAAAACCAATAAATTAATATGCCATATTCACCTTATAGGACAAGCATGATTTCGCAAAATACAGTCATTAGATCTAGCAAAAGCATACCTATATGAAAACGGGTGAAATTTCCGAATAGTTGATACTATTTTTCGGTCTTAATTTTCCACAACCAGATGAAGTTGATAATTATTATTATTATTATTATTGTTTTATAACAGATATTATGGCTTTTCTTCCATCTAATAATTCGAAATTGACTACATTTACAGACTATATTTTAGAAATGTATATGCAATTTTACCACTCTCACCCTAATATTTATATATTTCTTATCGCTTTAAATTAAATTTAAACGAATAACTATTTGAAAATGAATTGTTCGAAAACTAGTCTAGTTAATAAAATAGTATTTTCTAGCGCAACAAATACGATATTATGAATAAGGTGAAATTAATCGACTTGAATATCTGAAGTCGATTTCTTTTAAATTTGTGCCTACAAAATTTTAAAAATTTGTAGGTATTACTATTATACATATTATATTATATTTTGACCACTTAATTTAAACTTAAGTATCGACATTTTTAACCGTACCTACACAATAAATACTGTAGACAGTCCTAAGTCTGTTATCTTTTCGATATAAATGGAAAGGAAAAACAGATTAATATATTTTTCTAAATTAAATAAATGAACGAAATATTAATTTCATATTTAATTATTAATTATTAATAAATAAAAAAAAAAAATATTGAGTGACCGCAATCAGTATGTAACCTTTTTGAGGGGTGATCGCAACTTTTATATCTGTTTATCTCAAAAATCGTTATGACCGCAACTAGTATGCAGCCATAATTATTATTAAAATACAAAATTCTAAGTATAATCTTCTCAAAATTATAATTTCAAATGGCTGAACTAATAAACACCACCAAAATTATTTTATTTATATTCTTGTTGACTATTATTCTTTTAATGTTTGTTATGCTGTGGCAGCTGATGGTTTATTGTTTATTTCTTTTTACTTTTAAGTAGTATGAGATAGATAATTGAGCAAATATCTTAGCGATTATGAATAAAAATAAATCATTATTTATAATTCCGTCGTATTTTTCTGTACAAAAATGAAATATTTTGTCCTTTGATGGTGGCCGGTGGGGGTAACATCAAATACGACGCTTATACTAGTATAAGGTCTAAGGCTCCCACAGATATATTAAAATAGGTACCTACTATTTTTTTTATAGATAGACGACTCCCTATTCCTACAATGTAAAAAATAGCCTACAAAATGGCGGAAATTCTCTTATCTAAGAGATGAATATTTACAAAATATATATTATGATAAAATGATAAACTGTAATAATGTTATGGCGGGAAACAAAACTATTAAAAAGGTATTAATAATACATAGTACACATTTAGATTAAAGTTAAAATCTTAAATTCTATTATTATTTTAGTTAATTAATAATAACAATAACAATATTATTTATTATAACAAACGAGAAATACAATGTAAATAAACATGTTTAATAAAAAAGTTTCAAGCTTAACCAATACACACTTGCTTGAATTTGGTTGATCTGAGTTTATTTTATAAATGAACTAAATATAATAATAAACATTTATGTACTTGTCATATTATTAAAACATAATAATGTAAATAAAAAGGAAGAACAAATAATTTAATTTAGTATTTTTTTATATAATATCTGTGATGGTTCCAGACTCCAGTATATTTTTTTATCTATCTCAGTGAAGATAATAAACTTTATAGATAAGAGACAGTTATTATCTAATATCAGATATCTATATTATTATTATCTCTCCATTTTAAAAATGTCAACATTTAATATCAAAACGTTTTAATATTGTTTTAATTAATAAATAATTATGGTTCCGAATCAAATAATATAATAAAATGACAAATACCTATATAGACTAAAATGTTCACTTTTAATCGATTAGAGTTTCAACAGTTATACCTTATAACTTAATAACTGACGAGCAAATACAATGATTGAATTTAATACCCTATTTTTTTGTGTTTTTTCCATCTTATTGTATTCTTTAAAATGGTGAGTTAATTCCACTTTTGTTGTCCAATTATTAATTAATTTCTGTCAATTCATTAAAATTTTTAAATTTAGGTTATTACCCAAAGTCATCAGTTTATATCTCAAATACAAATACTGTTTGAATGTAAAAATTGGCACAGCTGGTATATTTTCACTGCAAGATATAATTTTCTTAAAAAATGGTTATTCAGTGGTATGTTTTAAACAATTAATACAATTCTAGTTGAAACTTTAATGGATTATGATTTTTAACAGCACATTGATAATATTGGTTTTCGGAGTAGCTTTATTAGCAGTGAAGTCAATAAATTGGTATGTCTTGTAGCTCGTGATGTGAGGATTGAGAAAAACATAGAATGGAATAGTTCAACTGTTAAAAATCAAAATCAAAGCAAAAATAAAATCGAAGATATACTGCCTATTGTCATGAAATTTGCACAAGTACACAAAATGATGTAATATTATTGAAAATATAATATTAACTTTTCTCATTAGTTTTTAGCGGTTCGAATTAGTCGGATATCTATCATGTCATTACAACCAAATACTCCTGAATGGCTCTTCATAGTATCAGTTATAGACCTCCACTTGGATGCATCTGTCATTGGATCATCCAGGCAATTATTAGCTAATGTTAATGCTCCATACGCAGAAGCAAAATTACTTCGTCATCCTATGAATCCAAATTCATGTTGTTTAGCAAAGATTACTGTTAATGTATGCGCTGAAAGCATATTAGATACACATGAACCTTTATCCATCCAGTCACTAATGTTGAAACTTGACAAATCAAAAATTGTACTAAATAAAGGTTTGTATAGTTTTATTCAAAATAATAGTGTCAGTTCTACATTGTCTAAAAAAAATGAAGAACATAGTAGTTTGGATATGATTGCAAAAGACATTCCACTTTGTATACCACCATTAATACCTAAGGTTAGTATGATTATTTATACTGATTAGTTAATTTTTAATTATTAATATTTAATTTTGTTGATTGTATAGAAAATAAAAATACATCTAGAAGAGCTTACAATTGTTGATGTAAAAGAGAATTTAGTTACAGAGATGAAAGGAGAATTGAAATTATTGACTATAGAAAATCTTATAATTCCTGATGACAATGATCATTCGATTAAACAAAGTAACACAATATAAAATTGATGAAAAATATTTTTTACGATTAAATCAATAATTTTGTAGGTAATCTTTCATTAAAAGTATATTTTGAAAGTTTGTGTTTGATTGGTCATGAAGAAACATACATATCACTAGAAAAGTTTTCATTTGAATCTAAGGTATACATTTGTTTAAAATTAATTATTCAATAGAATATTACGGAACAAGACTACTTTACTGGGCAAACATATTTTTTCAAATTTTTTTTTTTTTTTGAAAAGGAATGTTTTAACGAGTTAAGAACGATGGTGCTAAAATAAATTGGCAGAAATGATTAGTTTTTAAGTTATGAAGACTTACAATTATTACTGTATATCATATATACGTTAAATACCTCAATAATTACATGATTACATGAAAATCCATTGTCGTAATCTAGTGGTAACTAACACTTACTAAAGCCTACCAGATCGGGGTTCAATTCCGGGAACATAGATTTAATTTTTTTCCCTTTTTTTTAAAAATTATTTTACCGGCTAACTTAATTTTTCAAATGCAAAAAATGTGACTGCGCGTGTTTTGGTACTCATCGCTATGCTCCTCGGCGTCATCGCTCCGCTCCGCACAAATCCAAAATATCCCTCGACTTGCTATGTACCACCACCTCAAGTAGGCATCGGGTTAAAATACATATTAGGGTACTACTTTTATAATTCAAAACATTAAAAACAGTAAAATAAAATGCAAAAAATGAAATCATCAATCACGGAATTACATAATAATATTATATTATATACGATATTCAGTAATAATTGTAAGTCATCATAACTTAAAAACTAATCATTTCCGCCAATTTATTTTAGCACCATCGTTCTTAACTCGTTAAAACATCCCTTTTCAAAAAAAAAAAAATTAATTGAAATAATAAGTTCGCTCGGTAAAGTAGTCTTATACCGAATATTACTTTTAATTTAATTTTCTCTTTTTTCTAGTACTTTAAAAAATCATTGAAGTTTGATCTAAAGATAAGTAATGTTTATACTTTATATTCACATGATGATATTTACCAATGGTATACTTCTTATACTGATCAAATGTTGAATCCACATCAGGTAAAATATGATTTCCCTCATATATATCACACTATTCTTAATGTTAAAAAATATATATATATATAATATAGCTGTAGTAGCAATATTCTTTTATGCTTTTATATTATTTATTATTTTGTTATTTTATCAATGTAAACTCAATTATCATACTTGTTTATACTTTATACTAACTGTAAACTTGTTTAAACATAAAATTGTTGTTCAAGTAGTAAAACAAAAATAAGTATTATTGTCGTTTGGGATCTACCGCAAAATTGTCGTCCATTACACATGTTTCTACACATCATATGCGGTCTATCTTATACCAGTCATCTATCATACATCTATATAAAATATTATATGGTCATTCCAAATGATTTGATGGCGATTAGATTTATCCTAACTATGCGATAATAATAATATAATACTATAATCTAACTTAGTCACCTAGATCTAACGTAGAAGATAATCAGTTACAGTTTAGTTTATGCTGTAATAAGTAATACATTTTTCTGCACTCAACTGAGTGACTACATACCTATAACTGTCAACTGTTAAACCAATTTTTTGTTAATTTCACCATTGGTGCATAATTAGCTTATGGGGAGCTTTAAAACTTTGAATAGTTAAAAAAATGCATCACAAAAAGTACAAAAGTTCAAAAGTACATCACCATTATTGCTGCTCTTATATTTGATAGAACAGTGGTGGTGTCTTAAAAACAATAATGACAACACATTTGAATGTTTTTTAAAATATATTAAATTATACCTATAACTTAAATAATAAAAATAATAGTCATTTTTAATTTTCAATACATATTGATATATTATAATGCATACTTTTTATTATTATGATGTGTATTATTAAATAATTACAATAATTGTGTATTATTAATTAATATATTTTAATCTTACATTTGTATTCATTTATGAATTTTTTACTTATGTGGTAGACATATAGAAACATGAGTGGTAAATCGCATACAACAAGAATACCCAAAAATACATTTATATGTTTTTAATGTTTATAATTGAGATATTTGTATTCTTTAACTTTATTATTGTTTTGTTAACAATATTTATATTAATAATTATAAACATCTATTGAAAAAACATTTTAAATCTTAAGATATTTAATTAATATTAATTAGATATTAATGCATAGTAATTATTTGTTAGATTTAGTGAAATTATTGTGATCATAGAACCCCAAATAACTATAAAGCTTTACTTCACATACCATTCTGTCCATACCTACTGGTCTTTAACATTGTTTTCATGATAAATTATTCTTATAAATATGTTTTGTTTTAGTTAAAATCGATTTCACCTTTACCAGCAAATAAATTATTAATATCACAAAACAGTCCAATGGATGACATCAGTATAGATTTATTGGTTCAGTTTTTAAATGTTACTACAACATTTAGACTTGGTTCAGAATGCGCATCTGTTAGTTTAAATAAATTTAAGCTAATGTTATCTTGTAATCCAGTTCTAAGTTTGTATCTATTAAATTAATCCATAATTGTATTTCAATTTAATATTATAAATTTAATCTATTTGTTTAATTAGGGATGGAAAATCATGCTAAAGTGTTTACAAATTGGCATATTGGGTTGTATCACAGAAAATGGACTAGTGACTTAATGTTAGAAACTGTGCGTTGTTGGTTGAAACCATTTACAAACACTGAATACAGCCCGGGCATGAAAAAATGTCATTCTTGGGGTACACCTTTGTTCATTGGCCTAGTTTTGGTACAGGTAATTTGTATCATTCTAATTTTAAGATTCAATAATTTTTTTTTTTTTTTGTTAATTATTAGATTAAAAATTCTATCCCATCAAATCCACCTAAACTTAATGTTTTACTTGACACTGTACGTTTAGAATGGAGTCCACCACTTGCTCAGTTCATATTAAGGGCACATAATTCTATACAGCAGTAAGTTATATATTTTGTGTTTATTGAAGATGTGGGATTTTATTATTATCTTGTATATTGATTGTAAATCATTCATTTTTGTTAATGATTATGTATTTTATACTTTTAAAGAGTTTATTCTGCTTTGGATATAAATTTGAAATATGAAAGTAATCAATCTGATCAACAATCTTCTATAGCTAAAACAATTGCAACTAGTGTTTCTGTAACAAATGCAAATATTTTCCTTATAGCAGATAAAAAAAGTATGTTTCTAATCAACTTTTAAAATAAAAATATTATAAATTTCTTATTTATTTGATATATAGTTTGTGTTTTGGTACGCGTGGATACTATTTCTGTAGACATTGGAACTACTAGGATAATTTGTGCTATTGAAGGTTTTAAATGCGATTCTTTAGTACCAACTAAATACCATTATGTTTGCACATCTTCTGATGATATTAAGGTACTTTCTTCATTTTCATTTTCATTATTTAGGTATTTGAATTTATAAAAAATAAACTTTATTCAAAATTTAAAACTTATATAGAGCTGGTGGCTTCACATAAAATCATTAAAATTGGAAAAAATATTGGAAACTAAAGAAACATTGATTGAAATCAATGAAATATTTGAATGTCGATGGAGTGCAAATGTTCACCTTAAATTATTAACTATATTTACAGACATATCTGATTTAAAAAATCATTTGGGTAATTATATAATTTTATGAGAATAATATGTTTTTTTTTTTAAAACATTAGCTATATGTATTTGATTTTAAAACATTTTAATATCTTTCAGGCATTTGTTCTATTAAAAAACCAAACAATTCAACATTTGTTGACATTAAATTATATGTTAAATCAAAATTCAAATTTTCAATGAAAGTTTCTTCTGCTCATTATTTATTATTTTCAACTGGTAAAAATTATATTTCATTATAAAATATTTCAAATTAATACTTAATAATTTTGATTTTATTTTCAGAGAATTTAACTTATGTTAAAAAAGATGGTAACTTGCGTCACCTTGAAAGCAAAAGTTTCAAAGTTGCTGTTGATCAGTTTAATATATTTACTGTAAAAGGTTTTAAAATGTTAAAAACAAATTTTAATAAGGAAGTTCAAGCGGAGAGACAAAATTCTGAAGGGTTAATAACTGAAGCGAACAATATATGGTGATAAAAAAATGAGAATGAAAATATTAAATATTGATTTACAACATTACATTTTTTTAATAGGGATGTGTCTATTGAAAACTTAAAAATGGTATTTCCTCATGGTTTTGAATTTTACAGTATTTTTCAAGGTGAATTCATAAGTATTTTTAAATGGTTAAAATTAATTCATAAAAAACCAAAACTCCAACCTGAACCTCTTCCAAGTGATATAGTTTTAAAAGTAAAAGTTATCAGATTATTCAGTCAATTTGTATTTACTATGTATCAATGCAACTAATTACAGGTTCAAGAATTCATTTTTGAATTAAGTGATGATGATTTTGAAGTAAAGCTCAGAGATAATTATGAATTACTTGAAGATGAATATAAAGAGAGTTTAAAACGTCAGAAAATGCTTGAAACTAAAGTATCTGAAGTGGTCAAAGATCGTTTACTTTTACCAGCAGGCAAAGTTGAAGAGTTGTTAACTAGTTTGCAAAAGATGAATGCTCAAATATATATACAACGTTCAAAACAAATGAAACAACAAGCACCTGTACGAACTCGTTTATTTTCGTGGACTATGTGTGATCTTTGTATTATTATTTTGGCTGATGAATCTATGCATACACCTCAAAAAGTTGTCAATCATATATGTGAAATGGATGCAGATAGCTTATGGCCCGAGGAAGGCTTAGAATTTTGTATTCTTTGGTGTCGAATGATTTTTGCAAGTTGTGCTGAATGGAAATTTCAACTTAGAGATTTTCCTCAAACTTGGCTTGATATTAGAAAATTACAACTTTGGGGAAAATTAGCTGGTGCTGAACAAGAACCAACAGCCCGAGGCAATATATTTAACAATAAATATTATTTTAATATTATATTATTTTAAGTATCTGATTTTTATGTTTAGCTAAAAGAAGTGTAACCATTGAATTAAGTGATCCTTTTGGTGATGTGACAATTGAAAGAGGAATGACTTCATTGAAATATTATTATGATCTAAATTGTGAAGTTGATAAGTATACATATTCATTTGGTCCATGTTGGGAACCTGTTATTGCACAGTGCAAACTATGTATTTATATAATATTATTTATTAATTTTTAATATATGTAATTTAATTCAAAATTTAAATTTTTTTCTAAAGGTTTAGAAAAAGTGTTGGGTTCTAGTAGAGATCCAAGTCCACCATTACCATTTTGGGATAAAATCAGATTAATATATCACGGACGCCTGACAATGGTTGTGAATGAATTAAAAGTGAAATTACATGCATCTCTTGATCCATACAACACTACTGAAGAAATGGAATTAAATTGGTATAATATTGCTATGGATTGGACCAATGGTAATTTAATTTTTAGTTATAAATTTTATATTTTTAAAAAATATTTAATATAATTTTTTTTCTAGCCAAATTTATTTTAAAAGGTCATTTAAAAGTTCTTGTACGGACAGCTTCTAAATATGATGATGTATGCTTGTTAAATCTCCCAAATTTAAAATTAAGCATTAAGTTAAAATGGTCTTGTCTGGGTGATCCTAATGACCACTATTCAGTTATGCCTTGTGCACCAGATAAATTACCAGAATATTCTAGCAATCAAGTAAGTTTTCATACAAATTATTATTTAAAAAATAATAATATTTTATACTAAGTTTTTTTTTATTTAGGAACACGACTCTTTTAGAGCATTTCGTTCACAAAATCTCAATGTTAGTCTTTCTATTGAAACCAAACCAGAGCCAAATACTGGGTCTCCACATACAGATACTGATTATCCTGTTGCTCTCTTATATGGCAGTACATTAAAGTAAATAAACAACTATATAATATATAAAATAAATATTAATTTGCATGCCTATGCTATGTATTTTTTTATTATTTCAGGTGGTTTGAAAACTTAAAATTGATATTATCTGGTGTTACAAGGCCTACTAGGCGTGGTCCATTATTTAATAACAACCGACATCGAAAATTAACATTGAGTCGACATTATAGAAAAGTTCATTTATGTGTGTCTTTACAACATTTTCAAGTACACTATTGGATGTCATTTGCCTTACAACGAGGATTTGAACTATTTGGCCAACGAATATCTACAAGTTCTGAACATACTCTTAACTTAGCATCAAATTTTGAAGATGACTTGAAACACCGTTCACGACCTGTTTGGTCTGTTGGTTATATGAATTGTGAATTAATGGATACAGAAATATGGTTAAAAAGTGCCCTACAATCTGAACAAGAAGAAGAAGAGGTAACATCAATACAATACAATTATTTAAAAAAATAAACAATTAACTTATTTTGTTTCATAATTTAGGCTGAGATTAAGGAAAAACCCGTTGAAAAATGTTATTTATTAAGTGTGAGTAAAGTTTCATATGGGAGAGAAACTACTGGTACATGTGAAGCTGATGGTAGTCCAACTCCGATTCATAGATTAGTTGTTTATCATTTAAAAGGAGCTTGGACAACTAGAAATAGAGATGTAGCTTTTGCATTATTCAACTCTTTAGTAAAGAATCAGGTATCCTATTATATTTTTAAAAAGAGAAATTATTCATATGTTTAAGTATTTAACACTCTAACTTAGATGCATTCATATTACAGAAATTAAAAAAAAACCTATCTACAGAGGCATTAAAAGGGTTTTGTTTGAATGATAATGGATGTACACCAATGAAGAATCGTACAAGGAATGCAGATTCTACAGAGCAAACGACACCATTATCATCAGTTACATCTGTTGCATCATCTACTTGTCAAGCTAGTCCATCTCCAATGTCCAAACTTCAATGTGGTGGTCAAGCTGCTACCATGCTTCAGCAACTTATATCTGAGGTAGATAATAAACCTGTTGTTTTCAGTGATGACCTTTCTATGCAAGTAACTAGGGAACGGAGATTACAAGGATTATCTGGATGCCAGCAAGATGATGTTCTTTATAAGAATTGGTTGAGTAAGTTTTGTTTGTTAGACTTGCCACTTATATTATTTTTTTTATGATTTAATTAATTTATGAAAAATTATTATTTTAGTTGCCTTAATAAATAGCCAAGTGTTACTTAAAGGATGTGAAACTAAAGGTTATGTAATAGTGAGTGCAGCTAAAGCTGAAATATTACAAAGAATTCACTGTCCAGTATGGAAAGATCATTCATTAGTATCTAAAACCACTTGGGTTGGCACTTTAGATAGTATGCAGTATTATGCTACAGTTAGTGCTGGAAAAACTGATTTTATTGATGGTAAAATAGAATAACAAAAATAAATTAAGTTCTATATTAAAATTAAAATGTGTATTTCATATTTTAATAGAAAATATTATGTGGTTAAATGTTGAGAATATACAAGAAAAAGATATAGACAGTACAGTAATATCTGACCTTCCTGACTTACCACATCTTGTTGGAAGTGGTCATAGTGTTGGAGGCGTAGTCAGTGAAACTGTTGGTGCAAGTAATGTTGGGGAAAATTCTCCATTACAAGTAAATTGGCTAAGAATTACTGATGCTTTTTAATAAATTGTGTTATTATATTTTGTATATCATTGTTAGCTTCAAAGAATTGTTTCACGATGTAAATGTGAATTTTTTTATGCGGGTCACGGTGAGAGTAGTTTAAATCCAACACATTTAACTGAAGTACCACCACCACCAACAGCTACACCTGATGTTGTTGGTGATCCAGATTTACACGAACCAGTGGATGCATTTACTCTTATGCATCATGATTTAGATGTTTGCACCAATTCTCTTCAGGTATTAAATTTAAATATGTATATATTTATTACTAATATGTTATTATTTTCACTTATAAACTTTTAATTATAGTATGCTATGATCTTGGATATTGTGAATAACTTATTATTATATGTGGAACCACGTAGAAAAGAAGCTTATGAACGTTTACAAAGAATGCGTTTTCAATTACAACTTCAAAGTAGCCAAGACCATAGACAACCTATTCAACAGCTACAAAACCACGTTAGGTAAATTTTCTCTTTTAAAGAATATTGTAAAACATAATTATCAAATTAATTTTATTTTAGGTGTCTGGTTGCAAAATTACGAAGATTAGAAAAAGAAATATTTTTATTAAAAAAAGAAGAAGATTGGCAAAATGAAGAATTGTTGTCTTCAGAAATTAGAAGTTTAGAAATACAAGTAAGTAAATAAATCAACAGTTTTTTTTTAAGAAAGTCTAAAAAGAAACATCACAATATGTAAATTACCATTTTAAATTATTAGATGAATGAATTAAAAGATCAATTAAACTCTGAAAGTGAAGAATTAGATATGATGGTGTCTTGTTATAAAGAAACACAACTTAGAGCAACTCAAAAATTAGCTACATTACGAGGTGATAAACCAAGTGTTGTACCTTCTAGAGCCAATGAAATATGCTTTAAACACGCACAGTGGAGATTAACAGAAAATGATGGTCAACTGGGAATTGCGGACTTAGTACTTAGTAATTTCTTGTAAGTCTAGAATTAATATTATATCTCAAATAAGTATTTTTAACATTCTCACCTCTTAAACAGATACACAAAAAATTCCAAAAGTGATGATTCAGTTGAGCATTTATTAGAATTAGGATATATTAGAATGACAAATCTTCTTGCCAATGAATTGTACAAAGAAGTAATTGTGCCCACAGAAATTCAAAACAACATGCCGGTTGATGATCGAAAGGTTGAATATTTTACTTTTAAAGATTATATAGCTTTTTCCAAACTTCAAAATTATATTATATGTTTAGAGAGCAGTAAGAATATTTTGCCGAGAAAAAGCTCCTGTGGGAGGTATATCAGTGAAAGAACATTTTGAAATAAATGTGGTACCATTAACAATTGGTAATTAGTAATTATTAATGTATTTTTTTAAATATAATAAATATTAATTTTATAATTATTTAAATAGGTATGACCAAAAAATTTTATAGTACTATGATGAGATTTTGTTTTTCTGAAAGAGATCCTGAAAATATAGATGCTGAAACAGATGAAAAAAATTCAACTAAAGGGAAAAAGAATAAAGAAAGTAATTTTTATGTTCCGATTGAACATAAAGACGATGTTGAAAAAATGAAGGTAAAATTACTCAGAGTGTATCTTTATACTGACAGTTTGTAATTGAGTATAATAATTCTCTAATACTTTTATACAATTCCTATTTGACTTAGGAAAGAGCTGAAAAAAATAAATTATTCATTTACATTAAAATACCAGAAGTACCTGTGAAAGTTAGTTACAAAGGTAACAAAGAAAAAAATTTGGAAGACATTAGAGATTTCAGTTTAGTAATTCCCACAATTGAATACCATAATGTTACGTGGACGTGGTTAGATCTTTGCCAAGCTATGAAAACTGATAGTAGAAGAGTAATACTATCCCAGGTTTGTTCGTAGTACTTTAATGTTATTTTCATATTGTCTTAGATATTGAACATGAAAAAAATCTATGAACAATACTATAAAATAATTAAAAATACTTTAAGGTATTAAATAATACATTATATATAGGCTATTAAACACAAGTTGCAAATAAAAACTAACAAAGCAATAGCGGATGGTGGTGCATCGCCACAAGAAGAAGATAAAGCTCGAATGCTGTTTGGCAGTAAATTGGTGGTAAATATAATTTATTATTGTATATTGTCACAATATTATGCTGTTAATTAATTGTATTAACAATATCAAAATATTACTTAGTTGAATTTTTAATAATATATTAAATATTCTTTTTTCTTTTCTAGCGCAATGAACATAGAAATTCAAAACGTGGTATACTAAAATTTCCTAAATAGAAATGGTATAAATTTATTATTATTATTATTTTTTTTTTTTTTTGTATAAATTCTGTGATATTGAATTTTGTTACCTAAAATTATATTTGTATAAGAAATATTTAAAATATTTTTATCTTATAACAAAAATACTTAATTAATTGGAGCTCTGAAGTTATACATGTTTTTAGAAGAAAGATAAAATATAAAATATTTTTTTTTTTACAAAGTACAAATATATTCAAGAATTTGGTACTTGTTATTTAATTATTATAATTATAGTTATTCATAAATTTTAATAAAAATTTTATCCAAAAAACATAAATTAAGGTCATCAAATAAATTACTATTATTTCTATTATTATAATGAGTAATGACTTATCAATAACGAGGTACACTAGACTCCAACAATATAGCAGAACAATTACATGCCCACTATTTTTATAACTAAGTTAAAATATAATAACTCCCAATTCTTAATTATTATAAAACAAAATACTATAAAGTGTTAATACTTAATACTGTTTAGTATTAGTAATAATTACAACTCTTAGGTGGGTGGTATTAGCTATTAAATGGACGAAGGACAGAAATATTAACTACACATTTTTATTGTAAGTACTTAACATTTTTTTTTTCAATTTATTAAAAACTGTCATCTATCAATTACAATGTATTTTAATAATTAAAACAATTGTTAGTAATGTTAGTCTGTAGTCATATAAAAATAAAATATTTGAACTTCATTTTGTTTAATGTAATGATTTATATGAATATTATAAATCACTTCATTTTATGCATACCTACTACCTACCTATATTTATTAAAATTTCAAAATAGTTTAATTTAAATAATTTTATAATACAAAATACATATAATTTAGTTATGTAAAATTAGTAAGCAGACTTTCTACAAATTCCCAGTTTAGTTATTGATACATTATAAAATATACTACCTATTTGAAGATATAATGTAACACAGTATTATATACTGTAAAAAAAAATTAAGATTTATTGAAATCAAATTAAGTAAATTAAATATTTTAAATATCTTATCATTATTTATAAAATAATAACTTTTTCTAGTAAAAATGAACTACTAATATCATTATATTACTTTTAGACAATATTTGTATGGCCTTTGTTCAAAATCAATGGTTAAGTTTGAAATATCTATGATATTTTACTTGATTAAATTTAATTATTTCTTAAATATTAGTAGGATTACATCACTAATTAATTTTTTATTATAATTTTATTTATTGTAAAATAGTTAAATAATAACTAATAATTTAATTACCCCAAAAAACACTTGTTAAAGTAAGTACCTAAGTTAAAAGTAGTGTGTATAAATATATTATAAATATATATATACATTAGGTACTCCTGTTTAATAGAATCAACTATTTATTATGATCAAAAAGGAACCCAAATCAAATCATATGTTAGTAATGTTAAATTAACTTTATTAGAGTCACTTTTACAAACATTTTTATTTTATCAATTTTGTTGGCTTTTCAAACTGAGTTAATTTATAAAACCAATTTTATTTTTTAACCAAATAGTGTATTGTTATATTATGTGCATTATTAAATTATTGATATACAAATTCAAAAATTCTTCTTTAACATCGCTTAATGGAAAGATTTATTAATAAAAGAATAAAAAATTAACTGATATGTTAAGAGGTTAGAAAAATGTTTGCATATTGAGCTATATCAATTCTAAAAAATTATTAGCTAATTTGAACAAAATTTAAAAAAAATTGTAAGCAAATAGAATATGGATTTGCATAAAATATCATGTTTATAGGTTTTAATTTAGGGTTACTACGAAAATCAAGTTGGAGAATATTTAAGTCAAATTTAAAACTGAATGTTTTATTTTCCTTATTTTAAGTGTATTTTTTTATAGTTAGAATCTAAACAACCCTTAACAATGTGATAACAGTAAGTGGAACTTTTTATATTTATGTAGGTACCTACCTAGACTATAAGTTACTTAGATACCAAGTATAATTTAAAGTAAATGAAAATAACAACAAATTTAATACTGAATTATTAATTTTATTTATTCAAACCTTACTATACCTATAGTATACATTTGACAAGAATAGGCTTTTTAAAATAAATGCTCAAATTATTTGGAAAATTAAGTATAATATTATAATTCAATGAATATAAAATAAAAAATACAAATTGTATTAGTTGTTATGTGTCATCAGTTGTGTCAAATAATAATTTGAATTAATTCAAATTATTATTAGTGTCAATGTTTGTATTAATAGGTGTATTTTGTAAGTTTTTGAGTTATCTAACATTAAATAATAAGTAAGTACCTAAATACTAAATACTTGTACCTAAATTTTAAACTATAATAGCTTAAGTGCTTAATTATTTAATATTTTTATTAAAACAAAATAGTTACCTAGTTAGTAACATAGTTATTGAATACTTAATTACTTTCAAATTTTGCCAATATTTATATAGATAACTATTAACATTGAATATTGATTTTATAATTATTTAATCAATGCGTTTAGATTAGGGATTTGTCTTTTGGACACACAGATGTACCCAGTGGCTATTTTTGTGTGTACTACGACAGTACGACACACATAGTGCACTATGAAAAATAAAAATTTGTACCTACTACCTTTATAGTACTTAAGTAGTTAAATACTATATAACATTCTGCAACAATACCTTGGGCGAATTGTTAGTAACTAAGCTCAAATTTAAATATGTGCACTACAGAAAATCAGAAAAAATAGCCACTAGAAGTACCTATGGTAATATTATACCTAAGCATAAACTCAGATTATAGTCTATAGATTACTACAGATTGATTAACAGTGGTATATTTATTTATACATTTTTAAAATGTATTTCTCAAGTAGGTAGGTATGTTATTACTCATTAGATAGGGCAAGTATTAAAATTAGTTACTACCAATAACCAAAAATTTAGTGTCAGTGTCCAGTGCCCATCATTAAAATCTTAATAATGAAGATAGGGTACAAGTGTACAACAATGACCAGCCTTATGATTATATTGAAAATACGACTAGGTAGATAAATATAAATTAAATCACCTTCATCATGGAGTACTCTTGCGTTCTAATGATTTTACTCAGATTTCAAGGTAAAAAACAGAGCTAACTGTTAAATAACAAATTAACAAGTATAGTAGCTCCCTTTGCCTACTGGTTAATTTAACTTATCTTAATAGCTAAAATTCAAAATAACATTTGATCAATTAAATAAATTAAAATGTCATGTTTTATTTTTTAATTTGATACATAATTTGTGAGTGTGGTGTTATGGACTTTAAATAAAAGTCTTTACTATTACTTTGATGTTTATAGATCATATTATGCTCTATTTCAATATCAACATCAACTGAAATGCTTATTCTTACAATTCATTTTTAAAAAATGATGGTCAAGTAGTACTCAAGTGAGTAACGTTCTGCTGTACAGTAGGTCACTATTATATTATTTATGTGTTAATTTTGAATGCAATGATAGGTATCATTGTATGAGAAAAATGCTTCAGAATGGAGATGATTTGTCAGCCTATGATATATATATATATTCCAGTAGATAGTGAAAAAGGTGATTTACGTTTTAATGACCTGAATACCCCCAAATTAAATCATGTACAGAAAATGGTAATTTAAACAACATATTTTACTGATGTATTTTCAATTTTCTACGACTAGGTAGGTAGTAATCTTTAACTACAATAAAAATCTAAAATTATTTGATAGAAAATCATTATTTTAAGAGTTAATTTTGGATTTCGTAAACAAATTTAATCTTAAAATGACTTTTTTTTTAAATGGTCATTTATAATTTATTATTGTAAGCCAAATTTATGGAAAATCTTGTACTAAAAGTTCAACCCTTAAGTCACGTAAACAATTTTTTTTTAAATTTTTAATTACAAAATAATTTGTAAATATTCATGATTTTGATGAATATTGTCAATATTTGAACATCAAAGTTAATAAAAAAAATTGTGCCTACGTATTCTTATAATTTTTAAACCACTAGCGAACACAAATATTTAAAATGCCAATAAATAGCCTAAAAATAAGCGAAATATTTTAAAAATTAAATCATGTAAAGAAAATAGTAATCGAAATAACTGGAGTAATTTTAAAATATCTAGAAATTTTACTATTTGTAAAATAACAAATATTTAAAATTGTTTAAGGATATATTGTTGTTGTTACGTAATTTCGTAAAAATTTAAAATTCACTCTTACGACATTTTTTCTTATAATGACTCTTCGAGTTTTCTCTAAAGTTATTTAAAGGAAAACTGATGGAAAACTTTGTGTTGAATTTTTTAACCTTAGATATAAATATTAATAATTTTATGCATTTTCAACTAAAAATTACTTTCAAATTTTTGAGAATTTTTACATACCTATTTCGTATAATTTGAACTTCAAACGCTTATAAAAAAAATTGTGACAAGCGATTTATTTTTTTTAACTACAATAAGAAAGACTTATGAGAAATCTTGTATTAAATTATCGAGTTTTTTTTTTAATCGACGTTTTAAAAAAAATATGTAACATTTTCGGTCGTCTATAAAGAGCTAAAAAAATTGAAAATTTAATCGCTCATAGATAATGTTAATATAAACAATTGGTAAAAATTTCTAATATTTACATAGATAAGTTTTTGAGTTACAACAATATAAAAAAATCAATTTTTTTTTTTTGAAAAGTTCTTACTTTTTGACCTTTATAATGCAAAAAGAATATTCATTTTGCTATAAGAATTTATCCCTGAAGGTTTAAATTGAAGCATTAGTTCGACAAGTTATGGGTACACACATGAAAATAAAAATACATTAGTGTACGTTTTGAAATTAATTAACTTCTAGTACTCATACAAACTACAAGGTTATATTAAAAACATGTTACCTATGTAAATATTGAATTTTTATGCTGAAATAATAATACTAAGTTATGTTATTAAATTTAATAGTTTTATCAATGAAACTAATTAGCATTGTCATATAATTGTTAATGTCACAGAAAAAATAAATATAATACAAAACATATACAAGACAATCAATAATGACTACTATTTACTTTTAATATTCTTCTAAAAATTATAATACAAAATAATTTTAATCTTTATAATCATAAGGAGACAATGTAGTAAATCCTTTGTATTTCTTTTTAGTCTTAAGACCAGTAACCAAATTTGAACTGCGTGGGAATGCAGTGACACCATCAAACATTAGGTCTGTCTCAGGGTGGAACCTATGATAATTGGCTAATATATGGAGATTAGGTGGTAGTTCACGATTTTGAAGTGCATCATATGGTACAACTGTGTCTACAGGTGTCTCATAAAAATCAAATACATCACCTATGCAAAAAAAAAAAAAATAACAAATAAAATATACTGAGTATTTTAATTTAATATTAAATTTACCTAGGCTATTCACAGTATGTAAAAGTGAATTTGGTACTTTATGGTCAACCAATTCTTCACATTTCTTTAATAAACGGATTTTTTCATTTTTATCTAGTGTATATGACACTTCGGTTTGATTAACTGTATTATTTGCTATTTTTATTATGACGTTCCTGATATCTAATGGAGGATCATACTCTTTAAGTGGTCTTAAAAATCTGAAGATATATAACATAATATTAATTAAAATTTTTGACTATTATTTTAAAATATATTGACCAACCCTCTTGATGCTATGGCTTTAGCATTTCCTTCAAATTTGCTTCGTGGAGGAACCCATGGTATACTTCTTTTTACTTTTTTGTGTAAATATCTTAACTGTAAACAATCAAATTAAGTCAAATAACAAATTATATCTAACAATTATTGTTACAACTTAATATAATATATACATAATTTATATTTTAAGTTTTTTTTTAGAATACATACAGTGAAAACTGTCTAAAGCGGACCCTGAATAAAACGGAAAACTATCCGATACGGAATTTCCTATAGTTTAATATAGACACTGATAGCTGAACCTCAATAAAACGGAAACGGAACGATTTTGTAAGTCCCATGCAAGTAAAAACCTTGCACAAACCGGAAAAATGAAATGCGCGTGTTTACTTTAAACCAAAAATAAAGTATAAAATATAGATATGATTATATACAATGTACATTGTTAAACAGTGATAGATAAAAAAGATAAAATTGTTTTATAACTACATATTCGTACAATATATGTACATACAATGCATATTATCGCATAAACGATACAAACTTTCTAAAAACTGTTCATCATTTTTGGAAATTCTAAGTGTTTAAACATCATATTTAATTGCCTAAATATGTAATATCTAATAAAAAACCTATATTTTAGTTTAAATTTAATGAATTATTATAAAACCTATATTTTAGTTTAATTTTAATGAATTATACTATTTAACAATAATTTGAAAAATATTCTTTGGCATTTCTTATTTATTTGAATTGAATAATCTGGAATTTTTCCGTTTTATTGAATAAAGCAGAAAACTGCTTAAAGCTGAATTTTTTTTTGGTCCCATGCGATTCCGCTTTTGACAGTTTTTACTGTATGTTATATTATATTATGCTAATTGCTAATATGGAATTTTAGAAAAATTAAGAAATAATAATTTTATTTACTGAAAATTATTGTTATTTTTCATGTTTAAAAATGTTATAATATACTATTATTATTTATTACTATTACAGAGAACTGTTTTTAAATTAAATATATGTTTAAGCCTAGGTACTAAATTTCAAGTCAACAATATGTAACTCTTGCCAGGGCCGCAGCCATACATTATTCTAGAATAAGCTCTAATTTTGCCGCCCCTCTTTCTATCACTCACCCATCACTTAGCTATATTTTTCCATCCCTAAAAATTTGCCGCCCGGGGCAAAAGACTCCCTTAGCCCCCCCCCCCCCAGCAGCAGACCTGGCTGTTGCCTATTGTTTTACTTATACATTTTTTAACTTGAATACTAGTTTGCTTGTTTGCTTTCTACAACTACTACTACTTCAAAATAAAATAAAAATAAAATTATTACAAGATTAAAGTAAATGTATTATAAATAATAGAAGAATATTATAGAAAAAAGATTATTAAAAATACATTATTATTTGTGAAGTGAGTTCTGATGCAATAATAATAGTTTTACTTTGTTTTGTTACAATAAAACAAGCGACTAAGCAACAGT
Organism: Aphis craccivora; assembly: GCA_009835225.1. Classification (NCBI taxonomy): domain Eukaryota; kingdom Metazoa; phylum Arthropoda; class Insecta; order Hemiptera; family Aphididae; genus Aphis; species Aphis craccivora. Next base: position 39,482 of record VUJU01001270.1, on the reverse strand, counting down.
TAGGCGATCTAAAGAAATGTGTTATGAAATATACATTTTTTAATTAATTAACTTCTTCATGTAAAATAAATAAAAATTCTTCCTTATCAACAAATCTTATTTTAGTGGATACATACACAAAATAGAAGTTTATAAGTTTATATAATACAATATTAGTAGAAACTAAAAATTGTTGAATGGCCATACGATGACAATAAACTATAAAGTGACTATATAGATTATAATAATACAATTTAGAACAGAGTATTAACGTGAGTCTTAAGGTTTATACTCAAAAGTCTCAAACTCTCAATATTCTACATATTTTTATTTCCGTAAAACATGAACATAATATTAGCTTAATTCCTAACGATAAAATACAAATTTTTATATATTATTTTAATTTATTTATAATATTTGCTCGCACAGAATTCAACAGGCGGGAAATTTGCGCCTTTCATGTTAGTCGACACTGGCAAGAGACGGCGACAGCATCGACCAAAACAATATTTTTATCAGTTCATCAGATTTGATAATGGTTTTTTTTTTACACACAAACCGCTAACACAAATTAAAATGATAAAAAAGTAATATTACGAATTACGATCATGACTTTCACGTAAAACTACAATCTACATTCAGTCATAATATCTTATATCATCATCATAATTGTATTATAATTATTGTGATATAGTTATTGTTTTAACACTGTCTTGTCGGTTCACCGGCAAAATCGGATTGAAATCAATTTTGTAATCGTCCGCGCGTCTTGTACAAAAAATACAGCCATAACCTTCAAAAAGTTACATTGTCAGACACTTTAGACAGGACGAAAACAATTAAAACACTTAAAAACAAGCCAAAACAAAAATATTCGTATTTGCTTCGCAAAATTAACGTAAATATATTGTATTATATATTTATATGCGATCAAGTGAAATGAAACACGATTATGATAGTCGGGAATTCTTAGTTTACCTGGACAGCGAATCGGTCGTGCAAAGTTGTAGCGGCTGCGGCAGCATTGTTGTTGTTGGCATTCGTAGATAACAACAATCGTAGTGAGGAGCCCGAACGATTTAATACGTTACCGGCCATTACAGTCGCTGTCACGGAAGCTTCGAAAAAATAAAAATCTAAATCTCATATATTATTGTAGATTTGTTATCATCTATTGCATACATATCGTTAATCCATGATATACCTACTCCGATGGTACGGCGGCGGCGTATGTTTTTACCGCGGTGGCCGCAATTCTGGTTACCACTGTGTTAACCATGTGACGGGTGTTGAACCAATCGGGTAAGCGGGTCCTTCGGGTAGTGAGTGCGTGCGTGAGCGAGTGCGTGCGTGCGTGAGCGAGTGTGTGTGTTGGTGTGTCCGCCATTTTACGCGACTCGTCGCCGTCGAACATGAACAACAACGCAGCTCCGGGCGCATCGGATAATGATTGTCGCGTTTCCGGCCTGTGATTATGTCCGTACTCGTTATTGACGCACGTCCGTCGTTCGGCCGAAACTGTTTCGCGTATACCGTCGCCTCGTCGTGGTCGTGGTGTCCGCGGTTCGCCGGCGCCTCATCCGTGGTGTTTGTGTGACGTCCAAGACGTCGCCGTCGTCGTCACAGCAGCCGTCGTACCGGGCAAAATGTCCAATGAAAAATGACTCACTCCAGCCATCAGACCAACGGCGCCAGCTTGGAGGATTGCCATACAAACTTCTTCGCCCTGGTAAGTACCTAGTTTCCATTAGTGACGTCCGTTTTACATCATTGTTTCTTTAAAGCCGTATAGGTAATTGGTAATTTATACGCATTTAATTTATATATATCGGCTATCGCTACAAGTGGTAAACTTTAAATGTCCTTTTTTTTTTACCGCCAACAGTCTCTATCTTCTTCTAATCGATCATTATATACCTATTCCTCTAGATTATATAATCTGGGTACAGGTATTCATCGGATGCCAAACTATTAGCGTGTTCATTGTCGCTGGTTACTTGTTTGGTGTAATTGCAAATCACATTCATTCCTTCACCAATATATCCTAAAGCCAAATGTTTACATGTCTTATTAGTTATTACAGTTCTATGGCCATTATATTTTCCTGGCTAGTTTGTGTGGTGTGTAATACATATTATCTTAATGAAAGTCTTTGAACACTGTGGAACTCATTTGCACCATTTATCCGTTGACTATATATATTGTATATATTGACCTATTTAGAAATCACATTACACAACTCAATTTTTTTTTATCTATTCTATCAAACTTAAAGTTTAGAATCTTTAATATTTTGTTTGGCAATAAGACTCGGTTAATTAAGCCAGTTTACACAATATATTTTATTCAATTTCAATCAATATCAGTACAATAATACTTGTAAGGATAAGATAATGTTTCAATCACAGTGTAATTTTTAATTATTGTTTATTTTACATAAAACTATCATATTTTTTATTTAAAAAATAGTGTACAAAAAAGCTTTGTAAACCTCAAATACAATACTATATTAAATTTCGTTTATCCTTTATAATTTTACTTTGTATGTTTCATTCATTTTTACTCTTAAGAATAATTTCTGTTTTGCTCTAATTATCTAAAAATTATGTTTATTTACCTTGGTACTTTTTCAAAATTAATAACTTGATATTTATATACCTACATATCTGGTTATAGGATTCCATTAGTCCATTATTTCCGAATGATAGTCAGATCATATGTTCTTAGGTCATCAATGATAATAAGTATTTCTCAATTTAATATTAAATTTAAATTGTTTTCCCGTTTCATTTTAGCTACTTATAAATGGTTTCTTTTTACTCATGGAATTTGATTAAGTATGATATTAGAACATACAATATATGTTTACATTGATATATTATTTTTTGCAATTACTTTTAAAATGAAACATGGCAGTATGATCCATTTCATATATATTTTTATCTTTATTATTACAATATGTACTTACAAAGTTAGTATGTACATATTTATATCAAGCAACATTTTTGATATCCTAGTAAGAAAATTTTAAAAATATTATTAATATATTGTATTAGAAAATAATATAGGTACTTACTTAATGTTTTTTATTTTTTGATAATTCATTGTCGATCATATTTGTCTTACCTAGATATTTTAGGTAGTAAATCATTTTGTTATGATAACTCTATTTTATTACCAATTTAGATAAGACAGCAAATAATATACTTTTCATATCATTAATATTAATCACAAGACTTATGTATATTAAACTGTATCATATATATTTTTTTTAAATTATAGTATTTAGATAGTTATACTACTATATTTATATGAGTTTAAGTAGGGGTAGGAAATAGCTGTCTAACTGTACTGAGGAGAGGAAATAAAGAAACTGCCAAAACATTTTACTTCATTGTAGATTTTGTTTTTTTTTTTAGATTTTATTATTATTTGATTATATTATAAACTTAAAATAATTTTATAAACAAAACCTATCCAGAACCTTTTAAGAAGTAATTGTGAACCCTGGGCTTAATGAGTTAAAATTTGAGTTAATTTTATGTTTTTTTATAACTACTAGTACTGGGATAGGGAATCTTTCTGTACCTGCTTGTTAAATAAAAATTTTGGTTCTATTTTATTTCCCTTGTGTCAACTAATCAAATTTGAACGATAAAAAAAACAAACCCTATGTGCGTCACTTAGAGATCATGCATGTGTATAAAATATTCTTGGCAATTCTGGTTTTAAAATTTTTGTATAATTAAAAAAATTCTCAGTTACTAAATGTATAGGTAATTTTGGAGTATTTTTTGTTTCTATTCACTTTTAAAACGTGTTATTTTGTAGTGTAGTATAGTTATATATTTTATTCTGTAATTTTGTATTTTAATTTCAATTGTTACATTATTGTCTTTATATTAAGAATTATACGATTTTGGAAAGTGTAATAGTACCTATGGAAATAATTTTCAAAAATAAAATGTGAAATAACAATGCAATTTGCATTCAAAACAGATGTCTATTTTTCTGCATTTACTATATCTAGTATATTATGTGTCTGTTCTATTTTTCAGTTTATATTGTGTACTAATATTTAGTATTTAATTGTACACAAGTTTTAAATGCAAATGATCTTTAAAATAATTTTTCTGTTAACACCTACAATATTTATACTTATGATAAGAAATTGTGCTTATTACAAACTTGAAAGTTAAATACATTTTATTATTATAGGTATTTTAATTTAATTGAGTTTTTCAATTTTTCAAGTATTATAAATAAAACTGGGTAAAAATGACTAATCTGCTTATAATTAGAAATAAGTTTATCATATAAATTGTAGTTAAGTATTAATTATCATTTATACTTATATGTAAAAAAATTTTGATGTTTAGACTAATATTGGGTATTGTCTAGTTTTATTTGTTTGCCAGCGTACTAGCATTATATTATATTTCAATGTTTTTGTTTTGACCAAGTCGATTTTTCTATGCTTCTGAGTACCATTAAAAAAATGCCATTGGTAATGTAAACAATGTATTCATAATCAAATTTGTTTGGCTATAATTTAAGATATAAACTGTCACTGGGTCGAGTTAGATACCACCTCTACTACCTGTCAACGAATTGCGTCTTATCAGACTAGAATTTATTGCATCGTTGCTATAAATATCTACGAAATCTCACACGGTGAGATAGTACCCTGATCAAAAACGTATTTTCGAACAATATTGCGCTTATCGTCAATAACAAAACGGATCCGTAGCTTTCGTTGTTGTTATTATTATTATTATTATTATTATTGACTATTTCTTTATCAAAACTCGGCGGCGAGACGCGTGCACGTAGATAAGCGGACGCATGGGCATGGCAATAGTTAACTTTGTATTCACCCCGTGAAGACAATATCGACTCTGTATTCTCAAACTTAATCAGCAGTTTGAAATCTACAAACCTTGATGACGTTCGATACAAATTAAATTGTAAAACCTATATAATATTACTTTGTTTCTGAAAAATACAATTCTGTAAATATTTTTCCCTCAATAAAATACACACTATAATATAATATATTATATATCCTCGCCACTACTATAAGTATATACGCGCGCGCGCACACATTCACAGAGGCAATGTCCTGCGTATTTTCATACCGTTCTCAGTGGTTCCCAAAAGCGGGCTACTGACACTATCAGTTTTTTTTTCGTTTTTTTCCCCAGTCGAAAATTTCGTAAACATTTCCGTATCGGTTAAATATTGATTTTTCCCGCGCCCGCAGGAAGACCTCCGTTGTCGTCACTCGTCGCCACCTCCACCGCCGCCGCCGACTCGTCTGCCTAATAGCCGTACGCGCGCATTTTCTTTATAACCGACGATGTCACCGTGAAAAATACACATTTGCTGGCTGTTGCTATTGAATATGTTCCGTCATTTCGTCTGTGGTCCACAATGGTAATTGTGGTAAACGCAGGGCCGCATCGACGAAATATGTAATATTTTTATTGTCTGACCGTCTACAGTATGCGACACGACTCCGTTGTATAACGTATCGCATTTGAATACATACATAAAATCGACATTCATAATATCTAACTATGATTTCATTAGGTTTATAATATTTATACTGCTTAACAAGTTTCTCAATACCCCGCTCCGTTGTCGTCTTTCTTTACGCATTGACTTTCGTCCGTGCAATGTATATATTTTACTATCAATACTATTATTACTACTATTTTACACATTTAGAAAATATTCCTTTTTAATACAACATATTTCTTGATGTTTTCTTGGCAGTTCTCGTCCTTAAAGTATACTCCATAAAGACAAGTACTAAGTCTGTTAGTCACACGCATATCAGACAGCCACATGGCTATCGATTAATTTTTTTTTTTTTTTTAAATCGTTGCATATAAACTATAATAATAATATGTGTCTGTGTGACTTGTGTGAGCGCACTCGTTCTATTTTTCGACCTGGTACTCCCTCTCGTAAAATGCGGCCGTAGCGGCGACGACGACTAGTTGACATACTCAAGTGCGTCTGTATTTGCGTCGTTCAAGGTGCACACATAGTATTATAAAATATTAATATTTTATAATTATTATGTTTTTGTGTGCCGGATGGTTGTTATAATGTGTTGGTACGGTTTAAAAAAAAAAAACTGGATTATTGTTTTGCACCGGTGCGCGGTGGGGAGAGTTGTGTCGTTGTCCGTAGAGGTGTTTCACCCTTTACGGGAAAAACGAGTCGGAGGGTTAATTGTATGATTTCGTTGAGGGGTGATAAACGGTGGTGGTGGTTGTCTCGTCGTCGTCGCGGCGGTAGCGTTTACCCGATAATGAACACGTTTGTAATGAGCGTGTGTATCCGCGCCTTCACCACTCCATCATGTCGCAGTGGATAATAATAATAACACTGTGTGCGATTATTGCAATCATTGCCGCCCGTTATCGATAGGTCCCGCGGCGGCCGGTCGTCGCTGTTCTAAAAAGTGACCCGGTCGCAAAATATAGGTGTTCACCCTTCTCCCGTCTCGTCTGTCTAGAAGATCGTGTAATGCACATTCTGATACACCCAACTGGCGGTTTCGCCAAGCGTTGACGGAGGGAGCTACTGTGTACTACCTTTGGCGGTGCTCGATTGTCCAGACGTTTTTATTTAATTTATCCCGACATCGGATAATAATCGCGGGTTCGACCACTGACCGTTCCTCAACCCATTCGACGCCCCCCCCCCCTCACCAATATTAGACACGCACCCAAACTCGTCGCACAGTTATCGGTCTCGTTCATGTTTATGGTTGGGGGGGGGGTTATTTTTCTCTCTTCGGTCGCAGAGGAAGCCAACAACTCGGCTGGCACCTCCCCATCCTACCTTTCATCATTATGTTTGACGCGTACTACTATACAATACGCTTAATACATTTATAATAATATATCATACACATAATAATATTATTGTTTGTAACGTGCGCCGTTCCCTCGGAGTTTCACCGCCGACAGATGTTCTTTTTTCGGGTCGACGGGACCGCCATCGTGCGGACACGGTGGGAAAACGCGACTGTGTTTTAGTACCGATGGGGTGGTGTGTTGGTGATGCGGTCGCGGTGTAGTACAACACTCTGTAGTGGAACGGCTAGTGTCGTAGTAGAGTCGTTGTCGATGGCGGGGGGCGACGTTGCCGTTCGTTCGGTCACGGTCGGCGATCGTCTTGCGCAAAAATCCGACCGGCTCCGACCTCTTTCACTTCGGCCGGTGTCGTTACGCCGTACGATTTACATGCAGTTTCTTTTGATCGTATTGTTGTGTCGCGGTGGAGGGGACACCGCCGCCGCAACCACCACTGTACCTCCGTCGTCGTTGCCGACACCTCTGTAATTCCGCGTACCGTAACAACCGGACGTGTGCAGTGGTTACCAAAATATTGGAAAACATCACGATAACGCTACGGTTATTTTTTTACGATATTGTTGTTATCGTATTAACCCCGATGTTTCGATTTTTAACGAGACAAAATAAAACAAAATGTTTGATACACATTTGTTTTTATCAGACTATCTCAATCGCCATCGATGACGCAGTCATCATTTATTCGACTGTATATTCTATAGGTATTTTGTTTTTACGAACGAGGTCATATACTCTCATTTTATGTGCATATTATATATATTTCTTTTTTCTTTTGCCCCCACCAAATACGACAATGATTTCTACCCGGCGAAAACGCTGCGCGTTCTAATAATTTCATACCTACCTAATATTTATTATTTTCTGTACCTATACTTAATTTTTCTCTCCTCGACCCTAGTATCCGCCGTTTTCTCTATTTTACGCTTTTCCCCTTCCCCTCATAGCCAAGTGTTGCCAACTATTCTTCCATTGAAGTTCACTACTAATACTTTTATTCTACAATAATCCTACGATGTGTCGTGGGTGGCATCCGTATCCTGTGTATACGGACAACGACCGTGTCGAGAAAGAAAAGGAGAAACAATCGTGTCCTATACAAATCATTCAGGTTATTAACACCGGTCGGCTGCCACCCGCCCCCGACACAGGTCTGCCTGCTAGGGTTAACGGTGTCTTCTTCTTGCAGTGTTTTCCGGTAACTAGTTCGCGCTCCCATCAAATCTGTAGTAATTCTAGCACGTCGCCTATTCAAACACTTGGTATGATATTATTATAAGCAATATCTGTGTTCGGTGGTCCTGGGAGTTGTACATTACCTATTTGCTTTTTGCAGTATCCAAAATATAGAAAAATATATTAAAATATATTGTCAATATAATTTAATATATAGGTACATGTAGATCATCATAACTTTTGCGTGTAAATATGAAGGTGTTTGGGTTGATGTTATAATGTGCAACACATTGTATCTACATTTATTGAAACGTTCGTAGGCATTTCTACTTACTCACTACTACTAAAACTTATAATTTATTTTTTACTGCTGCAGTGCTTTAGGAAAAACATTAGTTTATATAAGTACTTGTCGGAGTACTCGTTCGTTTCGTCGGCGAAAAAGCCGCATCGGTTTTTCTAATCCAAAATTCACTGGGTAACGAAGAAATAAAAGAGGTTGATATAAACGTTATAAAAATATATTATTTATGTATACGTCGTTTGCGCGCACATACGTTCCTACACCTACCCGTCTTCCCTGTTATTGTATATCATAACGTTTGGCGCCCACTGGAATGTGATGATCCGCCGCACGCACATTGAATGTCCACCGCAACATACACCGGCTGCGCCGTCGAACACGACCTCCACTGCTCCACCGTTAGGGTTTAGTGTTGTAGTAATAGTATTGTTTGGTCTAATTGAACTGGCCCGTCTCGGAGGGTGCCGTAATGGCCTGTCCCCTTCAGGAGTGTCTCGTAATCTACCATTCTACTTCAGAAATATTTATCGTGTACAACCAGTGCAGGAATTATAGGGGTAGAAATGTATCTGGGCTAAGTTTTTTAGGGGCGTCAGGTAAATGCCTCTGATTTTGTAAAGTAACTTATTATTAAGAATATTGAACAAAATGGTCAAGAAAAAAGTATTTTATAAAATAACCACTCGTTTATTTTAAACTTTTATGGACTCATTTTTATTCCCAATTGTGACTCGATTTAAAAAAATACACGAGTCATATGCCTTATTGAAATGTATTCACTATTCTTTTAATTATCTCTTTTCACTTATATTAAATTTACCAAATAATATACCTACACATATATTATGCATAATAATAAAGGCATCAAATTACTTTTAAAAAGCAATTTCTTTTAAGAGGCCTCTAATATTAGTAATTACAGCCTGACCTTCCGAAACTTAAATTCGACACTGTATAATCTATTGTATACGTATATACTTTGGCCGAAATGGACTTGCGAGTTACGGGTATCGTCAAGTACGAAATGTATGTATTATGTTGGTGTTCAATGTGAATACACGAGTGCGCACGTGAAGGGGGTATATCGGCGTGACGCCACAGGGTTGTGTCTCGGCCACCAGCGGATATTGATTTCGTGACTAACGCGTGGAAACGGGGGCGGCGGGTCCATGTCTTTGGGAAGACGAGGATGCATAGTCGATAATGCCCCCTCACCGCCGTGAACTACTTCACGAGAACGCGCACTCCTGCCTTTCTCGCGCCTTTTTTACCACTCTGCTTTTGCCAAAATTTGTGTATTCGTTCGTTAAATTAGTTTTTGTTGACTCGGTACCGTTTATTATTTTGATATCACGTATCGTTTATTAAATGTTTCACGTATACCGTGTGTATGCACTTATTATCGGTGACGATCTTCGTCTACAATATATCAATGTGGAATAAACATTTATAATATAATTCGTTTATATTATATTCGTTTATAAAATAATACGTTTCCCTCCTTTGCGCATCGTCGTATCAACTTTTATCGGACCAACCCGCGGCGATCGCACGTGTGTCGTGTACACCGGTCGGTTGTTGGCACAACTAACCCTCCACTAACCCGACTACCGTCTCGTTCCACCCTCTAGCAGCCGCGTTTTGTACCACCGTCGCTGTGGGTGTTTATATTTAGGAAGAACGTCATCACCACGTGCCTTTGTAACCCTGCCGCTCGAGCGGTATCAGACTAGTTAGGTATATTATATTTAAGTCGACTACACCATCCCCACCACTCATCAGCGTTCCATTTTACGGGTTATGTACATACTTTTTTAGATTTTATATATTTTTGTACCGACTAAATATTTAAGTATCAATCTTCATGGTTAAACGATCAATGCGTACAAGCATACTGTAAACATTTATAATTATAATACTGCTATGCATCGCCGTACATGGTTAAGACAAATAATTCAGAAAATAACTATACGGAGCACGTATAATGTTTAAATATTACATTTACGTTTTGAAAAAATAAAACATATCATTTGTGATAAATTAATAGGGCAGGTGTCTTCTTGTATGGCGTTTAGACAATTCTTGTTAGTAAATAATATTTTGTTTGTTTCCCGTTAATTAAATGAAAGTGATATGTGAATGTGATAACTGATAAACAACTATGTATGTACTGTATTTTCAGTGTTTTCAACATTGAACTCTTTTAGGTGTGGGAGAGTTAGCTAGATACTGATTTTTTAATATCAAATCTATATGTATTATTTATAAATAATAATACTTAATATATAGATTTTGTAAAACTTTAAGATTTTTTTTTAATATGCGTACTACAGTTGCAATTCGCAAGTTACATCGTTTATGGAGATATCATATTTATTTTTCAGAAAAGTAAATTGAAAATCATTGCTTTAGATCGTGAATACAATAATTTATTAAATTCAATAATAATAAAAAAATTCTCATTAGGTATGTATGATTTCTTTCAGTACATGTTAGGTATATTATACAATACCTTTTGTTTTTATAATTGTTTATTCAACGAGATAAAATTAATAAAGTTCTCTAAAACTAAAATAGAACGAGATTCTCTTTTTCAGTTAGTACGGGATTGAGAATTATTTAGATCCTTAATCTAAAATTCGCTATGGTATATACTATATTGAAAACATTTTCAAACTTTTTTTATTATCATTGTTGATATCTTTATAAATATGTACCTAATAAATAGTTTCCCATATTATGTATTTCACGATTTTATGTAACCACAACATTTTCAATGATATGCTATAAAATATTTATTAAATGATAAATTAAATACTATGAATGGACTAAGTATTACAAAACTTTTAGTATTTAACAGAATTCTAGAATATGATGTAATTGCATTCATAGACTTGATAATAACTCTTATCATATATTAGTGAATGCTTGATCAGATTTATGAATGAACCATCCCATAGTATCCTGGATTTTTAATTTAATCAATAACAATTTGAAAACCAACAAAATTTAATTTCCCAAGTATTTTGGATTATGGATAATATTATTATGGATTCTGAGATCCAGATGACCTCTTGTCTCTAGTTATAACTTATGTATTCATAAAAATTATACCACAATTAAAAATTGTTTTGTTTTTTATATTTTGAGTATTGAAATAAATAATAATAAATACTTATTACATGAAGTTTAATTAAACAAACTAAATTATAAATTTTTAATTTTAGACTGACTTATGCGGTATAAAATGGCGTAAGTTTGTACACTGTTCAGCTGGTCCAGAAGGACCTCCTGATTGGGGAGGTGGTCCTGGTGGTGGAACCAATGCCTGTGGCTCGGTGCTTGAGGATCCTGTGTTATCCAGTTATACAAGATGTTTAACACATGATATGTTAGCTGTATGGCGACGTGTTTCATTACCGCCTGCCAACTCTCAACAGACATCACTTGATCCCTTAGTTCCTGCACCACCAACACCCATACCAGCTCTTCCACCTGCACTTTCTTTGAAAGCATCGAAAGAGCTATGGATATTTTGGTATGGTGAAGAACCAGATCTGACTGGACTTGTTTCTCCTCAACTTTTACTTAATGGTAAAATTTATATTACTAAAATTTTATAAAAATTCTGATTGAAATTTAAATAAATTATTACTAAACATTATTTATTTACAGAAGGTGATAATGGATCATGGGAAAGTGGTCTATCTTATGAATGTCGTTCACTTTTATTTAAGGCACTTCATAACTTAATAGAAAGGTAAATTTACCTATTTTCAACTGTTTGTTATAAAATGTATTGTTATTAATGTAATAGTTTATTTCAACTTTTATCTAAAATATATTATTTCAGGTGTTTAATGTCTAGAGAATTTATTCGATTAGGAAAATGGTTTGTACAACCTTATTCATCTTCAGAGAAGTTGGATAATTCAAGGTAACATTTCTTGTTAAATAAATACATTTTATGTCATGTATGATTAAATTAATATTTATAATTTTGTAGTGCAAGTCATTTGTCATTTTCTTTTGCGTTTTTTGTTCACGGAGAAAGCACTGTTTGTGCTAGCATTGATGTACGGCAACATTCTGTAGTACGAACTTTATCTAAAGAACACCTAGCACAAGCGTCCTCTCAACCTCAAAGTGGAACAAATATTCAAGGTAATTTTTGTTTGTTATTTATTTATTAAGGTATTATTGATATTTAATTATTTTAAAAATAATTCAATAATTCTAGTAATGCTTGCACCATTTGGCCTTGCTGGTACATTAACTGGCCATGTGTATAAAAATATGGATACTGAAACTAGCCGTATGATGGATGAATGGAGTCATTTTTATCCAGTTGTTAATAACAATGGACCTAATGAATTAACTCCTGCAGTAGAAGTGTTAGTTGGTAAGTATTATATTTTTTTTTTCGAATTTAATATTACTAATATTTTTAACTTTATTATTTAAAATGATAAAACTTATTAATTTTTGTTGTCCTTTTTTATAGGTGGTGTAAAAATGAGATATCCATCATGTTATGTTTTGGTAACTGATTTAGATGACAGTACTGCTGAGTTATATAAAAATCAGAACACTCATCAAACTACTCCTCAACCCCAACAGCAGCAACAACAACAACAACAACAACAACAACAACAACAACAACAACCACAGCCACAGCTGCATCAACAACAACAGCAACAAAGTATTTAATTTTTTTTTTATATTGTGATAATTTATTTTAAACTTAATTCTGTTATTTTTAAATAGTGCCTAAACAACAATTGTTTGCGTCTAAGCATCAACATCATCCAGATACAATAATATATGCTTTGGATAATGCAGTATCAGCCATACCTGAACGAGCATGGCAAGATTGTGTGTTAGGACCACTACACACAGAACAGAACCCCCCATCTAGACCTGAATCACCAACTTTAGGTCAATGGCACTTATCCGATCCATTACAAAAATTAACATGTTCCTGTACAAGGTAAGATGATTTGTATTAATATATTGTGAGTGAGATGTGAGTACAATGTTTGTCTTTTGGAATCGTTGGAAGTCGATTGGTTTTTGTTATTTGGCTGGCTATTTACAGGTGTAGAAAAACGAGTTCCAAGCACCAGACACAGCCAATCGGCACACCATTCCATAGACGCACTCCCCTCCCTGATAATTTCATCACTCAGCAGCCGCCACCCGATGCAAACAATGCCACCCTCAGGTTTGTCTATCGATGAGACGCTTGGGAGGTGAAATGGTTTTCAATAAAACATAAATCTTATATTTTTAAATACAATTTTAGTCTGTTAATTTATTTCAATAACAACTGACAGTCTATTTTATACATTTCTAATCTACATTAACAATTTTTTATGACTGGTTTTTCCTGAATTAATTTAATGAATAGTTAAATTAACTTTTAACTGTTTAGACTTTAAAATTGGGAGTATTTTACATTGGTTTATTAATTGTGAATGTTTGGATTATAATATTTAATAATTATTGGACATTCAATATAATATAATATATGATAAATTTATATTATATCATACAAATAATTGGCATGAAATGGTGGTGGTGTTGGGTTATAACTTATACATTATATAATACATTATACATTATTATATTATACATTTTATATAATTTATTTAAAAATGTATGTACATAATTGCATGAACTATTATATTAAAAACAACTAATATAAATGGTTTTTGTTCCCTATATTCCAAATAACAAGTTTCATCTAATTTAATTAAATTTTAATTTGTTTTTATTTTTTTTAGGTCTACACGTCTTTGTCCTACAGATAGTCCTTGTGGCCTAGATTCTGTGCCACCTTTGCCTTCAGTACCAACCCCTCCATCAGCTGGACAACCAGCTCCACTTTCAATTCCTCCTCCAATGCTTAGTCCACATGATGAAAAAATTCCTATTACACCTCTTTCAGTTGACTTCCAGCCTAAGTCAGTATCATCTGTCTCCAACCAAGTATTTTCACCTTATCCTTCATCTGCTCCTGCTAGTCAGGAACCTGTAAAATCTGGACAAGAAAGTAATTCTGGCACACCTGCACCACCTAGTAATACTGTAAGCATCCCAGCAACTACGCCAACTGCAACAACTCCAGTTCCAATGCAAACGCAAAGTTCAAGTGCTTATATCACGTTGAAACGACCACAACTATCATCTAAAGATTATGAAACAAATTTGGTTGAAGAAGAAATAATGCCGTCTAAACTTTTATATGATTATTCTTGTATTGATGCTTGGTTATATCATCCAGTAAAAAAATTTAAGCCAATCGTACCTAAACAAGAACCAATTACAAGAATAAATAATGTTATGGATAATCCAGCATCTCCTCCACAAGTATATATTAGAAGAGATACTTGTATACCTATTCTTCCAGTAATTTAAAATTATTATATTATTTAATATTATTTTAGATGACCTAATTAATTAATTAATATTTTCTTTGAAGGTTGAACCATCTGAAGTTTCAATAAATAATTTTAGCAGCTTTGAAGAATTAAGAAATAATGCTCTCAGATTTAAAGGTGGTCGTTCAGATCCGTATGAATTTGATGAGGAAAGTGGGACTTGTTCTAGCAATAATATTATGATTTCTAATGATTATAAACTTAATACTTCTATGGCTGTGATGAAGGTAAAATATCGCTATTTATTAGGGGTCTTCAACAATATTTTTTTATATAAAAATATCAGTTTTTTTCTCAACATTATTGAATTGTGATATTGAAAAAAAATATTAGTTATCATTATCAATATCTCTAGAAAATAATTTTTTCTTAAATATAAGTTTTTATGGCATTAAAAATAGTTGGTTTTTAAAATCTTCAAACTGTATTTTTTATTATTACTATCAACAAATCATATTTAAAATTTTGTAAGATAATTTGTAAAACAAAAAAAAATTATATTCATTATTGTTTACATAGATCAGAGGTTCCCAAAATTGGGTCCTGATTATATTTTTGGTGTTTCGCACTATATTTTTATATTAAAAATAAATATATATATTTTTGTTGTAAGCAACTGAGTTACTAAAAAAATAGGTCATTCGTGGATATTGTGGGTCACCAAATTTAATAAATTCCCAAAATGGTTTGTACAATAAAAACTTTGGGAACCTCTGAGTCATAGATTATTAAATTTAGTTAGTCATTATTGAAATTATTTCCTAGAAAAGCTTGTGATATTGATTAAAAATATCAATTTTGTTGAAAACCCTTATCATTTATACCTTACTTTTAAATTTTATTATAAAAATTCTTAAAATCTCATCATTTTGGTTTGTTATTTTTTTTTAGAATGATGATATCAAAAAAGAGTATGATCCTGGATTAATGAATGGAAATAGGTGTACGAATGATAATATTCGGGATATTGATCACATGTTTGACAATTCTGATGATTTGTCTAGTGATGAGGCTGTGGCAGCTGTAAGTATTACTGAATTTATTTTCTTTTTTAACTTTATTTTTCCTTTAATAATAATAAAATTTATAGTTACAAATGCAAACACCTCCTGGCTCAAATAAACCTGATGATTGTCTTGGAGGAGGGTTGACAACACTTTTAGTGCGACCCCCAAGAGGTAGTGGTGGTGGCAGTGGCGGTGGTGTATTAAGGCCTGAAGAATTAGTAAAAATGTTTCCAACTCCTCCATCGTTAGAACACAATCCTATAGCATCTCCATGTCCTGACATAGATTTACTTCCACCTCGTACTTACCAAACAAGTTCTTATATGGGAAGTCCTCAACATGATCACATAGATGTGGGTAATTCTAAATAAAGTAATTGGTCTTTTATTAATATTTATTTGTTTTTTGTTCAATAGGATTGGTCGTATGTGTACAAACCTCCAACTATAGCAAAAATGGTTGGTTCTTCAAAATATGCACCTCTCACAAATCTTCCGAGCCAAAATTTACCCCCATTAATAGTACCTTCCAATTGTGTTTATAAGCCTTCCTCTTTTGTTTATCATGCCTCGTCACAACCTCAGCAAATTCAACACCACCCACCTCAGCCTGAAAAATCAAATCAGTAAGTTCAGCATTTTTTTTCAATAGATTTATTTTTTAATTCAATTTGTTGTAATTAATAGAACGGTAAGAATATTTGTAGGTTTTGGTATTTTAATGTAATACTTTATGAATCCAAATATTTTGAAAATTGTATTGTGTATGAAAAATGATATATTAAAGTATTCAAGTTTAAATAACTGTAAATTTTATTACAATTGTGTAGTCTTGTCATCAATATAATTTTAAATTTGTTTTATTTTAGGATTGTACCTCCACCAGCATCTTCCGCTAATAACAATTTATTACCAAACGTAAATAGAAATAATCATTATCATCATCCAATAATGATGAGTCCATCACCTCATACTAGTACTACATGGCCTGGAGGAGGAAATCAATATCATCGACCTCCACAACAACAAATACAACAGCATCAACAAGTGCCTCCTCCTCCATATAGTCCTGCACTTTCACAGCATCACAATATGAATGTTGTACCGACTAATATGTCTCCACCTGTACCTGAAGCTAACTCAATAGTTGTGAATGTTTTGTTAACTGACTCACTACTAAATGTCTTCCGAGATCATAATTTTGACAGTTGCACATTGTGTGTTTGTAATGCTGGTCCAAAAGTTGTGGGTAATATCAAAGGTACTGATGCAGCTATTTATCTCACTCATACTTTAACTCCTAACGGATACTCATCCCAGTATCAACAACATCATATGTCAGTTGGGATTCCTGGTAATTATTACAACTTTTAAAATCATATGTAATTTACTTGAATTTATTTATTTTTAAACTACCTTAGGTGACGAGGATGGAATCCGATGCAGTTGTGGTTTCAGTGCTGTTGTGAACCGCAGATTATCTCATAAATCGGGATTATTTCCTGAAGACGAGGCTGAAATAACTGGACTTATTGAAGATAGCCCTGTGCGTGTTGATGATAATTCTATGAACCCAGATGTATTAGAACTAGTTAGGGAACAATGTGCTGCTGTGATTTATAGTTCTTGTAGTTCTCTAGTAAGGGCAGCTGCAAAGTTTCCCATAAACCATCCACCACAGACTTCAACTGTTAATATGTTAGAATTTACTGATACTAACCAAGTGGCTCTATTGGCTCTTGAACAAGGAAGATTAGCTAAGGTTTGTATAACAATTTATTTTATAGTATAATAAAGATTTTGTTTGTAAATTATGAAGTATAATATGTTATTTATTTTGTTCAGCTGGAAGGTGGAATAAATAGTCATTGGCAAGTTGAACATCACCGCTGGCCTGGTCATCACCAACAATCAATGCCACCATTGAATAATAATTCTCCCCCTGTGCATAGATGGGCTTATAGTCAAGCACCAGGACCACGTAGTAGTAGGCAACTTATAAGAGTTATGAGGACATTACAACCACTTTTACAAGAAGCTATTCAAAGAAGAAGTGTTACTACCAGGTTATGGGAACCTTATACTGTCACTGGACCATTAACTTGGAGACAATTTCATCGATTGGCTGGTCGGGGTACTGATGATAGATGTGAGCCCCAACCAATCCCTCCTATTCTTGTGGGACATGATAAAGATTGGGTAGCTGTTGCTCCATTAGCACTTCATTATTGGGATAAATTATTATTAGAACCATTTTCATATTCGCGCGATGTCGCATACATAGTTGTTAGTCCAGATAATGAATTTATTTTACAAAGAACAAGAGCATTTTTCAAAGAATTAAGTGCAGCTTATGAAATCAATAGATTAGGTCGCCATTGTCCTATTACCAAAGTGTTACGAGATGGTATTCTCAGAGTCGGCAAATCAGCTGCTGCAAAATTAGCCAAAGAACCTGTAGACGAATGGTTCTCAATGTTGGGTGAAAATCATCAGTCATCCATGTTAAAATTATATGCCCAAGTTTGTCGTCATTATTTAGCTCCACAACTTTCTCAATTTTCTATGGATAAGACTTTATTAGACCCTCCAGAAGGTAGCATTCCAAGACCTCCACCTTCGCCAATGCCACCACCTACTTCATCAATGACACCTAACTCTGTGGAATCACCTGTTTCATCTAATGAACGTGCTCCTACTCCTAAGAATGATGGATTGGATGATTCTTCTAGTAGTTCACAAGCTGATAAAAGTTTTAATAGTAATGGAGATAATAGTCATTGTGAAGAAGATGATGGAGAAGTGCCAGCCATTGTTATTTATCTTGTTGAACCTTTTTCAATTGGAAAGGATAGTAGTAATCTTGCCAGGATTGCTTGCCATGGTCTTTTACGATGTTATAATACTGTTTTGGCTACACTTCCAGAAGCTATACGATCAAATATTTCGGTCCAGGTAATTATTGATAAGTAGTATATATATAAAAAAAACATTCTATGATACTGTATTGATTATGTGAATTCAATTTTCAGTTAATATCTTTAGAAAGTGTTTTGGAACTTGGCCGATCCTCAGATCATCTTAAAATGAGTGATAATATGAGAACTTTAGCCTTGTCAGTGTTTAGTCAATGCAGGCGGTACTTAACTCACACTGCTAACATAAAAGCCTTAACTGGATTTGGCACAGCAGCCATGACTGAATTGTTCTTAAAAAATAAAGATGTTCGTATATTTAAAAATTCCTGTTGAATTTTAGTTTTTAATTATTTGTTTAATGTGTTTTGTTACAGGAAAAAAGTCGAACAGCATATAAAGCATATACTCCTCCTTTTATTTTAGCCGGTTATAGGAATAATAAAACTGGTCGACCAGATAGTGGAATAGCTGGCGATAGTAGCAGTGCTGGTGATTCATTATCAAACATTGGTGGACTTAATGGAACTGGTTCTCCTTCAGGTACTGATCAACAATGTTCAGTACTTTACGCCAGTTATTGCATATCAGAAGATCAAAGATGGATATTAGCTACAGCAACTGATGAACAGGGCATTCTATTAGAAACAGCTACAATTAATATATATGTACCAAACAAGTAAGATATATTACATTTATATGATGTTAATTAAGTTATGTAATATGTATTTAATATTTTTAGTAGGCGAAGAAAATCTCCAGCTCGTAGAATTGGTCTACAGAAGTTAATGGATTTCATCTTAGGTGTAATGAGTCAAAGTGTTACACCTTGGCGGTTAGTTGTAGGTCGAGTGGGAAGAATTGGACACGGAGAACTTAAAGGTAATTTAACAACATAAATTGTTTTTTAATAACTATTAAATAAATATGTTTAACATTTGTATTTTAGGTTGGTCATGGCTATTGAGTCGTAAAGCATTGATGAAAGCATCGCGCCACTTAAAAGAATCTTGTGGTCAATGCAGTCTGTTGTACCAAAAATCTGATGTACCTTCTGTAGTCAGCGCTTGCTTAGTTTCCTTAGAACCAGATTCTTCATTAAGACTGATGACAGATCAATTCACACCTGATGAACGTTTTAGCCAAGCATCTGTTGCTTGTCAACTCTCTACACCCCGTGATGTATCATCAACTCATATACTAGTTTTTCCAACATCAGCTACAACACAAGTAATTATATATAATTG
Organism: Aphis craccivora; assembly: GCA_009835225.1. Lineage (NCBI taxonomy): Eukaryota > Metazoa > Arthropoda > Insecta > Hemiptera > Aphididae > Aphis > Aphis craccivora. The sequence continues at coordinate 19,522 of VUJU01001270.1, read as the reverse complement.
AAGGCTATAATTATAATCATTTTATCTTACATGAATATTTTTGATGTTTCAGTCCTCACAAACTGCGTTCCAAGAACAACAAATTAATGGTCCTGAACTTGGTGATGATGAATTATTTAGTGCATTTAATGATGAAGATATGCAAAGTATGGAGGGCATGGGTGACTTCAATGACATATTTAGTACATGGAATGATTCAGATCCTGTGGGAAATACGAGTTTGGGACTTCCTAGTGGTGGTGTTTCTGGGGTTTTAGGTGGTCCAAGCAATAATGTTATAGGAGGTGTTATGGGCTCTGGATCATTGGGTGGTTCCATAGGAATGGGCCGAGGATCAATGGGACCTAGAGGAGACTGTTCTTCTCAGCCTGGTAGTCCACCATCTTCACAACCATGTAGTCCTTATAATTGTGGATCATCTTCATATAGAGTAAGAATATAAATTTCATGAGCCCAATATGATTATTTATTTGTTTTTATTTTATATTCAGAATGGTGGTAGTTGTATTGATGGTCATGAAGAAGTGGGAGCATTACTTCAACAACCATTGGCTTTAGGCTATCTAGTATCTACTGCACCAACAGGACGTATGCCCACATGGTTTTGGGCTTCATGTGCACCTGACATAGAGAAATGCAGTCCTGCATTCCTTAAAAGTGCATTGCATATGCATACTGTGCAATTACCTAACAATGCTGATCCTGCAGCTGCAGATCTTCTTCATCCTACATCTGCAGTTTCAGCACATCCACTAGATTCACAATATACTACAGACGTCCTAAGGTAATAACTAATAATCATGTTTCATAAATAACAATTAATGGTATTAATTCTATATTTACACAGGTATGTTTTGGAGGGTTACAATGCATTATCATGGTTATCATTGGACTCGAACACTCATGACCGAATGTCTTGCTTGCCAATACACATGCAAGTACTAATGCAGCTTTACCATACTATGAATGCTCTTATATGACGGTAACATGTTTTTCGAAGAACAGTTAAATTTTCGTGAAACATTTCCTCTATTGTTTCGGCTAATTTTAGGTCAATTAAGGTGATATTTAATTAATGTAAATTTTTAGCTTTATTTTAAGGATAATATATATATATATATATATATAAATACAAAAACAAAATGAAAAATTACTGGACACCATTTTAGTGTAGACGAAATGTTTATTACAAATTTTTAACAAATAACATATATGTAATATTTAGGTACCAATGGATAGTAAAAATTTTTAGGGCAATTTTATTTTAAACAGTGCGTTATAGGCGAATTGTGAATGTAATATTATTATTGTTCTTGATACATTATTTTTTCTTTTTTTTATCGACAATTTCTGTTTAAATTGTCAAGGAACGAGTTACCATAAAATATTGTGTCGTTTTAATGGTTGTTCATATTTAAGTTTTTTTTTGTATAATATAATTTATTTCTCCTTTTTTATTATCTTACTAAATTATTATTATTTTTTTTTTTAGTAAATGTCAATTTTAGTCACATCTAAATGTGATTGTTGTTGTGTTTTAATGTCTTAGCTTTATATATTCTTTTTTTTTGGGCTTTTATTTCCCTTCCCCTTTCCGTTTATAAAACGGACTACTTGTATAATATTTATTTATAAATGTATTTTGGTTTATTATCGTATATTATTATCATTATTGAATTGTACATATATACATATATACATATATATATATATATATTTTATTAACTATTTATGTAAAATATTTATCAAATTGACCAAAAAAGAAAAAAAATCCTGTAGAAACCAACAAAATTGTAGCCAATTTGAACAAATAAAATTATATGTTTATTCTAACCAAAGTCAATATTTATACATATAAAACATTTTCGAATAATAATGCAATTAATATTATAATTAAATCTTTTTAGTTTTTTTTTTTTTGTTTTGTACAGGTACATAGCATGTAAAAAATAATATTAATAAATTATTAATGTTACAAAAATTATTATTACATTACACATTTTAAGGTTTGTACAAATATAACAAAGGAATACAGACGGTTTTTAATATTATTATTGTGAATATTATATAATATATAAAATAATAATAACTTGTACGCAGGCAATGTTAATGTTATTCCATTGAAAAACAACATTTGAAAAAAAAATTATATGAGTTTTTATTTATTCAATTATTCATAATGAATATTTCCTTCCTTTAACTGTACAAAAAAAAAAAATAAGATTAATGTTTGTTGAATTTGACGTGATAAATTATGAAAAAAGTGAAGAATATGTATTGTTTTTACATTATTTATTTAATATTTTTAGATTACTATCTGCAAATGCCAAATACTAGTTTAAATGATGTTGTAGGAAGTTTATTTTTTGATTCTTTTTCAATAATATCTGTTGTCTTAAAATAGATTAGCTGATAACCATTGACTATTTGAAATAAAACTGAAAGTGTTTGTTAAAATGTGTTAATACCAAATCAGTGATTGTTGGTCTTTATATATCATCAGTATTAGTGACTATTGGTATTTGTTTTAATGCAAAAATAATGAATGTAGACATCAATACTTTGGTTAAAATTTTAAAATAAAAAATGAGTTAAATATAGTATATACAAAAAAAAAGAGAAGTTATCGTAAAATCGTTAAAACAATATTTAACTGATGATTGCAATAAATTCCTATATTAATTATTACTGAATTTTATATTTTATATTCAATATTAATTAGGAGTTAGTATTAAATATCAATAGATAAATATTCCTTTTAAGTATAATAATGTTGTGTGTATGAAAAGTTTGAGTTCAATATGATCAAAGTGTTGACAAAATATATCTTCTTAATTTATTTGCTTTCATTATATTTATTTATTTTATTTATGGTGGACCAGCTGGACTTTAAAATAAACAGCATACAAAATTAAAGAATTCTTTAAGAATTTTTTATTAAGATTTAAAATATGTGAATCTATGAATAATTGTTTTTTTTTTTTTGTACAAATTAGGGACCTATTTAAATTTAAAAAATCATGAATATTAGTTTTGAGTTATCTACATATTAAAAATGCAACAGATATTTTATAACATTTGATTCCAATTTGCTTTTTTAAGATGTTGTACAGAAGATATTTTAATGTTTTCCTTATGACGTGTATTATTACTTTGTTAATATTTGAATTTGAATAACTTAGATAAATTATTACAAAAATAATATGACATAATATATGGGTAGCATATTAAGTTCAAGATATGCAAAAATATTATATATATAGGTTTTAGTAACAAAAAAAACAACACATATCATTGTAAAATCAATACATTCATCACTTTGTTCAGAATCTAAAATGTAATTAGTCTATTTAAAGTAATATTTAGTCTATAAAAATTTCAATATAATATAGGCAAGTCATATATCTGACCAAATGTCCCAAATACAAATTCAATAGTTAATAAAGGATTGTATTAATGAAAAGCCTACATCAGGGGGTCACCAAATGGCTGCCCGCGGATGAATTTTAACTGGTTCGCAGACAAGGAGAGGAAAAGCTGAGGGTTAGGTATTCAGTGTCTCATCACTACTATAGCAATTGTATCACTTATTAGTTATTACACATTTGCGATTATCATTTATAGTTATATTTATATCTGCATCTTTTAACAGTAAAAATTCGATAAAAATGTTATTCGATGAAAATGTTCAAAAAGTTCATCAATGCAATTTGCAGCAATATTAATTACCGATTTAACTTTAAGAAAACCATACGTTTTGAACATAGAGTAATTATTACTCTATGGTTTTGAACGAGAACATTGTCATGCTGCTAATAAAGGTTCAAGAGGCGCCATGAAAATCAAACAAATTATTAAGGATAAGTCATAAAAAAGAGACCTTTTATAACTGATAAACTGAATAAATACATTTTCAAAATTTTTAATAAATTTATTATGAAGTTCGATTGAACATTTTACGTCAACGTTTTGTTGAAGATAAATCTGCAGATATTCCTAAATTTTCAAAATATAAGAAAGAATTCATTTATAAATGAATAAATACATTTTTTTAATAATATTATTGTATAAGATTTACTTTTTTAAAACATTTTTAATAAATTTGTTATATGAAGTTCCCCATTAAACACTTTGTGTCAACATTTTTATGAAAATAAATCTGCAGATCAATTAATTTAATATAATTTAATATTTTATATATTTTCATATAATATACTGATTTTTTTTATCGGGGACTTTTTCCATACTCATAATATTGTGTGTAATCTGTACTTTGGTAATGTGTACTGTGTAGTATGTACGCCGCGCGCTAAACGATAGTTGTACAACAATGACGTCACGAAATAATATTCCCCACTCCTTCTTTTTCAGAATTTCGGAGGCAACCTGTATTATCTATAAACCTTGGTCCATCAAGGAGTCTTATCACGCGTAATTATTATTATTGTTTATTATGCAATATTACTATCAATTTCAGTATTATCATAGAATTTAATTTGTCCATCCCAAAACTTCATAATATAACATTGACAGTAGTTACTAGTTGGAAATTGTTTTAAATTTCATTTTTATTGTATCAAAATAATTTTTCTATTAGAATGCACTTTTTTCATATACCTGTTTAATAATTTTGAAATTTGATTATTTTTTAGGTTGTATTTTATCATAGTATATTATAAAATCTAGTTAGTATAAGCAAAAAATATTGTAAGTAGGTATGTCAAAAAACTGTTTAGTTATGGTATTGTCAGAAAGCGGTCTAAAAAGAGACAACGGTGAACAAATTGTTAATGATTCATTTTATTGCCCAGTCTTGGGTTGTAAGTACAATTTACATTTTGGTCAATCTATAAAATCTTTTAAAACCCAAAAACTTCTCAAACAAGTAAGTCTATCAGCTTGTATAATGCATTGTATATAATAAAATATAATATATATTTTTTTAATTTTATAGCACTGTATCAAAGTACATTCTGACAAAAAATACAAATGTGATAACTGTGATAAAGGTTTTCCTTTGGAATCAACATTAAAGTCACATCGTATAACATGTGGAGTAATATATTCTTGTTATTGCGGGGTTCAATACAAATCTCCAGAAGCATTTCTTACTCATACGAAACGAAAACAGCATAACATTGGATTAGGATATTCAACTATTATGAAGTTTGATATATTTTATAAACTGTTTGTATAATATTTTTTTTATTCTTTTATTTTTTGTTAATAGATTTTTGAAGACAAGAAAATTGTTGCCAAACACAGATGATTTACAAGAATTAGAATCTAGTAAAAGATCTACCCAGACACAAACTGTTCCTGATATTCAAACCTTATCAGATTCGTCAACACAGACTACATTTGAAAATAAGGATTGCATGTTAAGATATAATGATCCAAAACTCTCTTCTGCTACTTCTAGTCCAATAAGACGGTTATGTGCACAGACTCAAACTGATCCTATGGGTGATTTAATTAAAAACGATCCCGACCCATTGTTTTTAGATTCAGAAACACAAACCAATTTCGAATATTTAGACATCCATACTCAGACTGCAGAATCTGAATGTTTGTTTGGTGATTTAGAATTCATCAATATTCAAACACAGACACCTTTATTTTATGATTCTATTGACATGGGAAATGATAATTCTATAAACACAAATATGACAATTTAATGAATATCAGAAAAAAAAATTTTGAGAGTACATAGCAAATGGAATTAAAATTTTTAATTTAATTAAGTTTCCTCTTTGACAGTATTACAAACTAATGCTTTATTAGTACATTATAATCAGTCATTTTAATTTTGATAAAATACCTATAGGTTATAAGATGTTAATTGTATGGTATTAAACATATGTCTGAGCTGCCATTATTAAAAAATTGCAAATATAATGCATTTTTCTCTTGACATTTGCCTACCCCTTTAAAATAGTCATATATAATCAATTTTTTTATTTTTAATGATTATTTTGAGGCTTAGTAGTTCAAGTAAACACACTGTCATCACCTATATTAAAATATATTACATAATATGATTATTAAGCTGCTGTTATTATAAATCATTATTTTGATTAATAATTATTTATTTACTTATTGAATATTATTTTGTACAAAATATATATTTATTAATTTTATAAGGTTAAATGTTTAATTATTTAAAGTAATGTATAAAATAATAAATAATTTATCAAATAAATTAATTTAATAATTGTTTTTTAATAAAGTACTGAAGAAATTGTTTATAATGATGTTCAAGGGACCAAGAATAATAGATAACAATAACTATCACTGTCAATCGAAATCTAAATAAAGTTATTGCAAATCAATACCTAGGTACATTACATAGTACATACTACATTATATTATATATTTTAATCAAAACTCACAAGTCATTATAACTTTATATTAGTTATATCACTATTATTAAAAAGTAAAGTGTAGGTATTCATTTTAAATTTAAAAAAAAAAATGTGTTAGTTTTCGTAACATTTTTTTTTCTATATAATTGTCCAGTATTTTTATTTCTAATATTAGATTCTGAACAGAGTGAGGAATTAATTGATTTTACAATGATGTATTTATTTTTTTTGTGTCCGTGTACATCATAATTTGTTGAAATAATGATTTAATTTTAAAGCTTCAGGGGTGGTTTCTGGTGACAAATTGGCAAATTGGCGAAAAGTATATTCCTTATTGCATTATTATGAGGTCAGAAGTAAGAAGTTTCCAGCAGTTTTCAATAAAAAATCTGGAAAACAGTGACGGAAAATTGGGAAAACTTACGCAAAACCAGTTTTCGACAAAATTGATTTTTTTTTAAAAGTTATAACGGCAAAATATTCTGGTTTGTTTTTAGCTATTTAATAACAACGGACATTTTTGAGTTTTTTAAGTATTTTAGATTCTGAACGAAGTGAGGAATATATTGATTTTACAATGATGTGTGTTATTTTTTTATTTTTGTGTCTGTCATCACGTTTTGGAGCAGTAAAAGTGCTTCGATTTTAAAAAGTGAGCCCTGTTTCTGATAGAAAAGTGAACCTTGTTGGTATTTTGGGGGGGTCAAAAATAAAAAATTTCCAATAGTTTTCAAAAGCGTCAGGAAAAAACCCTTAAAAATGTATGGAAAAACGGGAATTTTTACGCAAAACCAGTTTTCGACCAAATCGATTTTTTATGTGGTTGTAATTCAAACTAATAACTGTAAATACTTGAAATTTTCACCAAATGTTAATGTCAGTGTTATCTATATTATACAGTTAAATTTTCAAAAATTCTTGATTTTTTTTGAGTTATTTATAGACCATAGAAATTTTCGATTTTTATGAGAATTTTTTTTTTGAAGTGTCGATAAAAAAAATTGGATGACCAACAACACTTGAAAATTTATTACAAAGTTCCTCATAAGTTATTCTTATAGTGATTAAAAAATTATAAGAATACATTATCACCATTTTTTTCTTTATTGGCATTTGAGTTCAAATATTGACAAAAATTTGTCAAATTCCTGAATATTTGCAAATTATTTTGTTTATTCATAAAAATTTTTTGTATAAGTAGTTAAGAGTTGAAAATTTAATACAAGGTTTTTCATACATTTAGCTTACAATAATTATAAAAAAAACTTAAATTTTGGTATATTCAGGCCATTAAATCATGAACCGCCTTTTTCACCAACCACTGGAAATTATATCCTAGGCTGACAAATCATCTTCGTTCAGAATCGTTTTTCGCATACAATGATAACTATCATTGAATTCAAATTTAACACTTGAAATGTGAATAATAAGTGTTGGTATTTTTTAGGTAAAAAAAACTTGAAAATTTAATGCAAGGTTTCTTATAAATTGTTCTTATTGTAGTTAAAAAGAAAATTAAAAATCTTTGGTCACAATTTATTTTTAAGCGTTTTAAGTTCAAATTTTTCCGAAACATTATGTCAAAATTGCGAAAATTTGTAAATAATTCTGTAGTTGAAAATTAATAAACATTTTCTAATATACGAGTATATCTAAGGTTTAAAATTCAACACTAAGTTTTCCTTCAAATAGCTATAGAGCAAACTCGAAGCATTAATGCATTATTATAGGAAAAGATGTTATGAGCGTCTGAATTTTAAATCTCAAACGATTTTCATTATTTGTTATTTTTTTAAAAGTCTTTGATATTTGAAAATGTCACCAGTTATTTAGATTGGCATTTCCTTTATAGGATTTAATTTTCAAAATATTTCGTTTATTTTAAAGCTATATATTTGAAATGTTTGTTTTGGTTTAGTTTTGTTTTTATAAATATCGATAAAAATTTTTTGGCTAAGCCAAAATGCTTGAAAATTTAATACAAAGTTCCTCATTAGTTAGTCTTATAGTGATTTAAACTATAAGAATACATTGCACAATTTTTTTTATTGGCTTTGATGTTCAAATACTGACAAAATTCGTCAAAATCATGAATATTTACAAATTATTTTGTAAGTAATTGAAAATGTATGAAAATTTTGTTTTAAGTGGCTAAGAGTTGAAAATTGTATGCAAAATTTTCCATCATTTTTTTTACAATAATTATAATACAGTCGAGTCGCGATAACTCGAACCTCGATAACTCGAAAAACTTGACAACTCGATTTTTTTTTATTCCCCTAGAAATTAGTTATTATACATAGAAGTTATATATCTCGAAGTGTATTTTTATCCCCCTTCAACTTCGAGTTATCGCGACTCGACTGTAATTATAAAAGATATTAAGCATTGATCAATTAAAATAAATTTATCTTAAGTTTAAATTTTTACGAAATCCAAAATTAACTTGTAAAATAACAATTTACTTAGTATTATAATTAAAAATGACTAGTCGTAAAAACTTGAAACATACATAAGTTGTTTAAATTGCTATCTTCTGTACATGATTTAATTTTGGGGTATTCAGGTCATTAAAACATAAACCACCGTTTCATGACCCAATTTAAAATGTAGATCCTAGGCTGACAAATCATCTCCATTCATATACGTGTTTATCATAAAATGATACCTATCATTGGATTCAAATTTAATATTCCTATATATAATTGTGATCCATACGACACCTAATGTACATCAGAGCGGTACCTACTTGACCACGCTTTTTAAATTTTAAAATCAAAGTCGACGAGGATGTCGGCATACTTTCGAGGAAATATAAGAGAGTCAGTGGAGCTGCAGAAAACAATTGTTAAGATATGATTTTGTATTTATCTTTAGTACGATAAAATTATACCTGAATTATTTTTCTTCAACATTATCCCACTGTCGATACTTTGCATTGAAGTCCAGTCCAACAATAAAGTGCTGCCAAATGCATTGGGTAAAATATTTCAACTGAATAACTACCCTTCGAACTGTTGGATTTTAAATCATATGATATTTATACATTAAATATTTATATAGGTATTTAATCTATAACCATTGTTCAATATAATTTAATTTATTTCAATATATTTGAAATACTGGCTTAAGTTTTTAATTGAATTACGATCATCCAAATACAGGTACACAGAAAACAATGTTTAATTTTTAAACAATTGATGTAATATTTTAGGAGTACCTATAGGTACATATTTTTATAAGCATGTATGCCGATAACATATCGTACAGCTTAAACATATATAAGTACCATCAAAGAAAATCGATGAACTAGGATACTAGAATCACTATATTTTGTAAAAAGTATTTTATTAAAATTTCAAAATTAACTTTGATCTTGGTCTGACATTAAAAGGATTAAAACGATAATCTTTTTTATTTATGCATATTTGTATATATAAAAATAAAACTGTATTAAACCTATTCAAAAATAAAATATAAATCTTACCTATATGTCACTTTAATTTATCTTATATTCTTCTAAAATGAAAGACAAAATAATACATTAATTTCTCATAATTAAGATGGTGGTTTTTTTAAAACCATCAAAACCTCTTATATTTGTTCTTATATTATGTTTATCGTTATGCAATATGATGGTTTAAACTTGAACGCTTATTTTTTTTTATAAAAAGTAAAATAGTCGTTTAATACAATTTTTACTAATATCTTTCATTGGATATTTAATAAGGTTTATTCTATAGTGTACCTGAGTAAGAGTAGGATAAATAAAATGAACAAGATTTTTTGTGTTCAACAAAAATATAATATTTATTTGATTATATAGGAATAATATCGCGAACAATATGTTTATTTAAATTATATTTCATTTTGTTACATAATACCAACACTATAGTAATAATATAGGTAATTCCACAATAAATTTGGATACATATTTTATATATATATGTTATATTTAGTTGACAAAATTCATATTTGTATAGGTAATATATAAGTACACCCACTACATAAGAGTTTTAAGCCAGCGGTATATAAACACCTATGGTTATGAATAACATACAACTTAAATCAATAAAAAGTTTAAATTTCCATCTAATAAAAAGACGCTCAGAAAATTTTTAGAGTATATATATATAATCTACACGATTATGTAATAGATAATAATACTAGTGTGTAATTAAAGTATATTAATTAAGTAATGGATACCTAGGCGTTCCTAACGATATATTTTAAGAACGCTCACCATGTACTTAATTTAATCGATTATAATATTGAGAAAAATGTATTAAATGCATTTAAAATATTCATAAGAATAATTTAACTAAAAAACATTTAGTAATTTTGACACTTCTAGAAAAAGAATTCAAAAAGATAATAGCTTTATTTGTCTAAAGTAAAATAAATTAGTATGTAAGATAATATACAATATTTCGATTAATATTTAAAATAATTATTTATTTTTAATACTAATAATAATAATAGATATATTGATTTGTTTATAAGGCTTATCATATCTTATAATATTTTCTTTAAAAAATATTGTTTTTATTGATTTTTGGTTACAATTATATCATTGTAAAATATTTTAACTACTTTTTATGTTATAATATAAGATAAAGACAGTTATGAGTTAATATAATATATATGTTTTTTGTCAGTCGTAGATTAGTTTATACGAATGAGTTTTTTAGGTTTTATTACAAACCATCGGTAACGGTGCATTGCATTTAGACTTAGTCGATAAATGGCAGAAAAAATAATATCATTGTACTGCGTGTAGATGACTAGATAATTTATTAGAGCTATATCTAGTAATATTATAAAGATTTATTTTACATTTAAACTTAGACATTTGTTTTTAAATAAAAATAAATAAGAACTTTGTTGACATTTTTTTTTTAAGGTATCTTAAAATGTTCTTTTGCACCTGTATAGCTTAAGCATAATTTACATTCAGAAATATAAGTCAATAAATAAATAAATTAGTAACAATAATATTTTATTTGTGTTAGAGAAATTATTATTTGTATTCAATTTAAGTCATGGCGTGTCATTTTAAAAGAGGTGAAGTATATATTTTAGAGATAGAAAGGAGAGAGAGAGATTACATAATATAAATTAATAATTATTTTACTTTTTATTTTTGAGCAGCTTGAAATTAATTATTATTTTCTACAGGTTATTAGAACTAAATCATGATAAACACGCTTGTATAATCACATTTTTGTCAGTCACCATATTATTATGTTTTACAATTTGATGAATATATTAAACATGGGTAAGATGAAGTACCAAATTATATATTTCGTCTCATATTACTTACGATAAAATATTATTGTTATGTTATTTCATGTAACGATCATAACTGTATTGTAACAGTCATACAGCCATAAAATTACATAAACCGTTTAAAATGTACCTACCTATGCAATAAAAACATTTATAGGTATTTATATTTGAATCAAAAAATAATGCCATTTCATACTTTTAAAATTACAATATTTTTTTCTATACCTACAATATAGTATATATATTAATTATAATATGAATAGTTATAAATAGTTTATTATAATGTGTATTGGTGTTTCGGTTTTTTTTCTACTAGGCAGAAACTGATTGAAAACTTTTTGTGTAAAGAACTATGGTCAATTGGAACATTATATTATAATATATAATTATAAAATAATATAGTACACCTAATTGTGTAGCTGGTATAGGTACAATATTATTATTATTTAACTTAATAACTAATGGAAATGTATTCGTATATTATATTGTATACCTGTGCGCTATGACATGACGGAAACGGAAACGGAGAAAATTGATTCGAATTTAAATCAAAACGCATTTAAAAGTATTTTAAATATGTATAGACTTAAAGCAAATAATAATAATATGTTAGCACGGTCGGTGGTGATTACAATGTTGATTAGTGGCGGTGATGGTGGTGACGAACACTGCTGCTTCGTCGTCGATTAAGAAAGGTCCATCGATTCGTCCGAGTTTTGCAGCGCCAATTGCAGTCGTCTGTCGATTTCGGCAGCTGCCGCTGTTGCCGCCGCTACCGATGATGATGGTCCGTCGTTTGTGGCTGCCGAGGACGCACCACCAGATCCTTCGTCCTTGGACGGGTCCAGTTCGCCTCTCATTTCGCATATGATCTTGGTCAGGGCAATGATGTAGTTTTTGGCCAACGTGAGCGTTTCGATTTTTGACAGTCGCCGATCCTTTTTGACGTGTGGTATTACCTCTCTAAGCGACTGTAACCGACATTAAATAACGTTAAATAAAAAAGTATTAAAGTGGTATAGATAGAACAACCAAGTGGCATGTGACTGGCATCTACATGAGTATTGTAGTGCGTTACACTCCCTATTGAAATTCTAGTAATTAGAATAAGAGTGTATAACTTGCCACGATTCATAGTAGATATAGTAAGTTAGTAAGTACTATAAAGTATCTTTATAACTATAAGAGTGACACCGTGACAGATTTATTTAACATTAATTAGCCATGGAAAGATCAATCTAAGCTTAAAATCGGCATTTTATGCCAATACAATTTTTAAGTCTATTATTGAAATTTACGTAATTATGGTTATTCTTTTGAAAATTGTTTTCTTCTAGCTTCATTTGTGCCTTATATATGTATAAAACTTTTTGAACTTCACCATATGTAGCTTTCTAAGAGATGTTAATTTATTGATTTATAATTATTTTTTGGGAATAAAACTAAGCAGGATGCTTAGTGGTATATATTAATTATTAATATACAAAAATATTTTTGCTATAGATTACATTACCCTATTCACCATAATTAAATTAAATTAATCAAATCAAAATAAATTCAAAGCTATAAATATTGTTTTACTATTATAGTATATCTATTATTAATATTACATTAAATTAACAAATATTGACTATTGTTTAATATAGGTATACTATTATTGAGCCATTCGAAAAATATGTCACTTATACTATATGCTAATTGTACTTTAGCAGGCTGGCGCCTATAACACATACCGTAATTATCGTTCACTCGTAGTTATAGTGGTTATAGATTTAAGTAATAACGTACAATACTATTATATTGTTAGTTTCTATTACTTGTACTATTCATCAATAACATTTTGATGGGATTTATATTATTTCATAATTTAGATCAGTGACTCCAATAATTATAGTTTAGCAGTCTATCTGTTAATATTTTAAATTATTAACTCTTTAATGGTATATTAATGGACACACTATTTTCGTGTCATAATATGACCATGTCTAGTAGACTAGAACAATTCTCAGAAGAAAAAACTTCGAGTAGAGAAGATTATTGTTTAATATATTTTGATATGGATGCAATAGGAATAAATTTGAAGATTAAAAATGTAAGAATATGTAGATAATGATTCACCAAGCATGTTCACCTTCATTTTTTAATTCAATAATAAATTAATTCAAATTCTGATTTTTAAAATGTTCAAATATACCTAAGTACATGATCATATAAGTATAAGATAAGTATAAGATCATGAAATTTCTAATATAGTTATATGGAGTGTTCCACAGACTTCTAATTTTTAAATGAAAGGCTTGATTTTTTAACCACGAATCCACCTGTTTTCTAGTTCCTGTATAATATAATTATCGATAAACATATTCAGTAATAATTTTTCACCTTTTTTGAGGTATTAATTTGTGTGAGTTTTTTCAATTTGTTTTATTTTAATCTTGCAGTGGTCCTGACTTAGTGTCTTACCTATATCATCGTAATACTGACCCTATTTTGTTATGGTCCGGCGCTGAAACCAGAAACCGTATCCCACTTGCATTTACAGCTACACCACCCAAACGTGTAATTTCTATTTTAATCCAATGTAGTTCAAACTATATACACCAACCCTAATACACGAATACACGATTTTGATCAAAATACCATCACAAACGTTCTGGGATTATGGTATTGGTTCACGAATACAATACTGTCACAGCGTTGCTGATGATGGTAAAAAAAAGTTTGTTTATCGATTGAACGTATTATAAACCAAAATTTAAATTCTCAACCGATTTGTATTCATATTTTATAAGTTTATAACCAACCCGGTTTTAGAATAAACATAGGTAGATAACTATAATAATGACATTGCGATATTTCGTTTTGGAAATTAAAAAAAAACAACACTGATGTGAAGTTATCGAACAATTTTAATTACCTATATATAGTGATATATGTTACGGTTAGGTACCTACTCAATTATATGTCACACGAATGCACACAATGCGATTCCGAGCAAATTGTTTTTATTATTTTAAACGTTCAAAACGCCAGCGCTTATGTACACACAATTGGTTATACGATGTATCATGTATTCTTTTATTGTTCAGTGATTCGGCTAAATGTTATTATTATTAATTCGTTTACGATAAATGAGTTCTTTTTGTTAGGTTTATCTATACGTTTTTTTTCAAATAAAACACTATCTTTTCACTAAATAACAATTAGTTTTAATGGCCGTTGGGGAGCAATGTACGAAAACTGCAAGAGTCATTATGAATGTCAAATGTTTATATTGTAATCGTTTTTAAGTTCTATTGAAATATATTATGTAGGTATAAATATAGACATATAAATAAAAAGATCTTTTCCTGATTGTTATCATTATTATTATAAGATAAAAAATGTAGAAGAAAATATAATTTGAGTTATTATATAAAATTAGAGTATTCAATTTTTTTAAATTATATATTTAAGGCTATCTATTAGGAATATCATAATCTATAATTTAAAAATGAGAGTTGTAGCATAATATATGTGTATAATAATATCAAATATATTATAGGTATTAATTATGAACTTATCATCTTCTTAATTCATGATATCAATATTATCAATATTGGTAATGTTTAATTTTTTTAGTTTAAATAATTTTCTCTAACCTCTACTATCAAATTTAAATGAATTATACTATTATGATCGTTATTACTTATTACTTTACTATTATTGTTATTATATGTTGCATATTTTATACGTCTTTTCTTTTTATTCGCCCATCGTTCGCAATTATTTGGAGTTGGTTGTTCTACCCTCTCATAGAGGTTAATGTATTTTATATACCTAATATTATATAGTTTTCATATTTATGGTCAAAAATATTTTTGATGTCACCATGAGCTGGAACTTAAATCTAATAGTCTTTAGGCCAAATAATTACTAAGGTAGGTGAATTATATAAGCTATCTAATAGGTACTCTTAGTATATAGGTTTATGTTTATTATATTACAACAATAAATTAATTAAATATATATATATGTTATGTATATTTTAAATGACTGGAAAAAAATACTTCTTATAAATGTAGTAACTATAGTTTAATTGAATTAATATTATTTATTATGTTTTCTTCACAGAAACCATAATATCATAAAATTACAATAATACATTTTTAATCTCATAAAACTTATTATTTAAACTATTATTTGTTTAAAAAAATATTATAACCATAAATACTTTAATATTATATTCTGGCTTTTGGTTTAAATAAATGTTGATTCCGATTGTTAGATTGTAAAATGATATAATAATGATAATCTACTAAATTATATCATATCATATCATTTCAAATCTAATTTACAACAATACAGAAGAACAATAGAAAAAAAATTATTGGTAAAATATACCTGTTCTACTTTTGACACTTTTATTATTCTATGAATGTATTTTTATGGCAATAATAATATAAGACATATTTCTTTAAAAATGTTGATAAACTTTTTAATTATTTAGTATTAACATTATTACTATTAAAGTACCTTATACCTTTTTTATTACCTTTTTTTATACCTTTTATATACATTGTTATTAGATTTTATATAATTTTATTAAAATTTTATTTTTTACTACACCTATTACTTAATTGAGAATTAATTTTAAATGCTTATATTTATATAAGCTATATTGAAGAAACTATTAATGTTTTTATAATTTATAGGTTATGAAACTTAAAATTAAAATAACTAATGAGAAGTTTTAACTTAATTCGTGTACATGCATTGGCATCTATACACAATTATATTTAATATTCGTCTACAAATTAATTAATATTTAGAACAAGAATATAGACTTTAATACAATATTTATATGGCACCTATTATATTTGTCGTTAAAATTTAGTAGTTGGTTTTTTACATAATTATGTACTTTACTACTCTATAACTTCAATGGTTTATCCATTATATAATAGTAAACAAACTGAAAAATGACTACGTTTTATTTTATATATAGTGCAATTTGTAATTTGCATAAAGGTTAAAAGGTACCTATAAATATTCCTGTTTATAAAAATCGTTATGCATCCTCACATGGAAGTTAAAAGGAAATATACTCTAATCTCCATCTCTCCTGGGCGTTGGCGTTATTCACTGGTCCATCGACAACTCCGATACAACTTTTTAGTGTAATTAAAAGGTAGTCTACAGAATCCTTATTTTTTTTTCATCCTCTTGATGTATATATTAGTTTATTGTAGTATGTAACAACTACACACACGCGCGCGCATATAAATATATACATATGTATAACAAATGAATTTTCCCGTGTTACCATAGTAACCGGTGAAGTGTATAACCGTTTATCTCTTCTTTTGCGTGGAACATAAACAAATCATCGTTATTCCTGTAACTCTACGGGCCGACATTGCTGCACTTCACGATTAAACAAACAGTTCTTCTTCGTTTTTATACTAAAAGCCTTCCGAAACAATCACTTCGTCTGAACTGCTACCTAACTGCGATATATCATACCAAAGTGGTATTATAATAACTGCTATATATCAGCAATATTTAAGTCACCCGCCAGCCTATTTCGCAGTATTCTACACGCTGATCTTTTCAGTTTTCGTTTTATATTCAAGCTAATATTTATTGCTAATCGTCATCATATATACCTATTATACAAAATACGTTTTAATACATTATTGTTATTGCAATAACTGAATGAACAACGACATGCCGTCAGTAGACTGCACGTTAATAGTAATCCACAGCACGTGTACTAAATATTTTCCATACTTAATGTTTTCAGACGGTTGCCAAAATACGTAATATTATTTATTTTACACAAAGTATTTTATGAATATTATTACCTCGAATTTTGTTCCTCGTGAATACCAAATACGTGTTACACGCTGGGGTAGGTATTGTAAGGGTTTTACGCACGTAGGTAGATTGTAGAAAGTGTCATTACTATAATCATGTATTCCTGTCCAGCGTGTTTAGCTTTCTACTTACACGTGGATTTATTAATACTGTTGTTATACATATTATAATGAAATATGTGTGTACAAACGCATTAGTTAATTGTCGAAAGTCCAATAAGAACTACAATTAGGTAAGTACGAAATTATTTTTTTGCTCACATGATGCATAAAACAAATCTGATTTTAGTGGGGTGATGCTAAAGATCAGGCTATATATTGAATATTGCGAATACCAAAATAGTATGCATCTTTACCCAACTATGATACACAAATTACAGCCGTACGGATACAAACATGGTTTCATGTAAAATGTGTTTAGCTAATTAAAACCGTAAAATTAAACTAAAACAAATTAATTTATAGTGAATGTTTTTTTTATGCTTTTTCCGGTTTTCAATATATCTTCAAATTATATAATGTTTACTAAATCGTTTTTGTTTTTTAGTTTTAATTACATTATTAGTTGTGTATTTATTATAAATAAATAGGTATATAAGCTTTGTAGAAAACATTTTAAAAATAGATATTGATCTTCTTAACAAAATAAATAATAATTAATGAGTAATGACTATTCGAAATTATAAAAATGATACTGAAAATAAGATAATGAAAAATACAGCTTTTCAACCCCCTACCTTCTCACACCTTATATCATTTTTACGATTTGTACACTGTACTCTATTACGCATACAAATTAATATATTATATACATACAAATATGTATACATATTATTAACATTTTCATAATTTTCAGTCAAAAATAAACAACTACATAAACTGACAATATAAAATCTATGAAATATACTGATATCGTAAAATGTTGAGGCCTTGAAAACTATAGATATACATTTTACGAAGTTAATAAAAATGTATATCTATTTACACATGTATTAATTTATATGTTATTTTAATATACTGATGCTTTTGTTCTTTATAATTAACTGCAACCCTTATTTAGTTACACGACTTTTAATATATACTTGTACATAATTAAAGGGATTTACATGTAAATGTATATAATTTTGAATTAATCTGAACTGCATAGTCTGCATTCATGTTCATAATACTCAAACATAGTCATATAATATTTTCAATTAATTAATTAATTAATTAATTTACTTTGTTAATTGTGATATTGAGGTGTAATTTTAGTTATGAATTTATGATAAAGTTAAACATGTTTAGCTATTAGGTTACATTCCTCTATGCTTGGTAAGTGTTTATACTACTATCTTATAAAGAAAAGGTTCGAATAGTAGTTTTTATTTTTATAAATACTTATTTATTTTATATGCAAATTTAGTTGTATTTGGAAAAAAATAAAATTATACGTTGAAATTTATAGATAAGTAAATAAACTCGATTAGGATTATTCATTTAGTTTGCTATTAATATTTTTCTAATAAAAATATTCATAAACTCTAAACTTGTAATTTTTTTGTAAATTTCTATTAAATTTTTAATACAAATAATTTGCATAAGGGTCTTCAATTATTACACGGATTTTATTAGATGAATAAATTTTGTTCCATGCCGTTATGTCAGAATTTCAGATTATTATTAATATAATTTTTTTGTGTGAATATAAAATATTTTGAAATAATGTATTAAAAAATATATATATATTTATATTATTGAATACTCCGAATATATATAACTAAAAGTATACTTTGTTCGATAATTCTCGAGTTATTTTGGAGACGAATTCGGGTATTTCATGAATCTACCAGGAACAATGGTTATTATCGTTAACTTTGGCATAATAACCAGGAAAAATATATTTATTGTTAGTTGTTATTTGTTCCTAACATGTCTTGATTAAATATTTTTTAAACTTAAAAAATAATGCTGTAGTTTTAAAAAATAGTAGTTACTTAACTAGTTAAGTAGTATTATTTCTTGATAATA
>VUJU01001269.1:42834-62590 GCA_009835225.1 Aphis craccivora | reverse complement strand
TTATGTGGTTAGTATTTTAACATTTGAAGTAATAATATCAAAAATGACAAAAATGTATATAATTTTTGATATTTTACATTAAAAACAATGTAATCACAATATAACAACCGGCCTCCGAGCGAATGGTGGCGCTACCTACAGGAGACATTTGTACTACCAAACTGCCGGGAAAATTATTTGCGACCGGAATATTTACAAGTGGTCTCACCTTATCTTCTCTACATCGTGTTCACCAAATAATCAGCATAGCAGGGGTCACCAAATGGCTGCCCGCGGATGAATTTTAACCGTCCCGCAAACAAGGAGAGAAAAACCATTTAATTTAATACGTAACCTAACCTAATCGCTATATTATAATAAATATTATGTACTTCAAATTTTTATGGCCCGCGAGAATTTTCTAAATTCTTAATGTGGCCCACGGAAAGTATTAATTGGTGACCTCTGATCTATGGTATCTCTATGGTGGCACGATTTAAGATAATATTATCTTAAATCGTGATGGTGGTTATAAAATGTTTGGCAGTGGTAGGCATAGATATAGATAATAAACAAAAATATATTATCTATATCTGTGGTGGTAGGTAAAATTATTAAAAAAAAATCATATCAACAGGGTCAGATGTTATTGCCGGCATGTCATTTTTAAATTACCGCGCTTTTTTAGTCACACGTTTAGGAATCCCTTACGAAAATCTGCCACCGGAAACGCTAAGGCACGTCTTAATATACGGGTATGCTAAACCGCCATTTTGCGACTGGTTTATCAACGATAAAATAAACGCGGAAACTTCGTAGTTCCATAATATTATATGTGATAAATGAGTCGCAAAATGGCGGCTTAGCATACCTATAGTCTATAGTGCCCTAAAAACGCCTTTGCGGACTGCGGAGTCGCTAGTTTCGAGAAACGTAGGTACATACTAAAAATACTACCTATCTCTTGATCTAAACTCGAATGAGTCAAAATTGCAGTAAATAAATAATAATTAAATAATACAGATACAGTTATTGATTTAATTATCAGAATTTATTATATTCGTTCCAATACAATAAATATATTATAACAATAATTTTAAATTTCTTTAGAATATAAAAAGTACAAAACCTTGTACCTACTTAAAATAAAACAAAAATAGTTATTTTTACAACTAAATAAATTATTTTAATTTTATATATACATTTCAACGATATAAAAATTGTCAAAAAATTAATTTACTACTATTTACTATACCTTCTAATACATAAAAAAAAAATCATCCCTTGTTATAGGTACATAGAATCCCATTTCTGATCAACCGTTTTCTTTCAAGGGAAACGAATACCTATTGACTCTAAGTAATCATGTTATTAGGTAAATATATATTTATATTTTCTAATTATAAACTATGAATATTATATTTTTAATTCTAATTTTAAAAACAATATGTTTATTATTATTATATACTATATCATATTATTATTTTAGATGCATATCGTTTTAAATTATATTGCACTCAAAATACTAACCAATAATTACGTCAAATCAAAATATGCATAAGGACTGGCTTATTGATAAATTGTAGACTACCATACACTGCACAAAAATAATATTATAATATTTAATGTCTTAAAAAAATATAATATATAGCTTAAATAATATTTATAGTAGGTATGTATAATACATTATACATACTTCATATATATTATTTTTTACACGCAGAGAAGGGCATTACTCGAATATATTTTTATTCAAATAATCATGAAAATAAAGCCAAATTAATTTTTTGAAATTATTCGAATAAAAAGCAATTGCATTGAAATAATTTTTCGAATAATTTCTTATTCAAATACATGTTTATTTAGATGAAAATTTGCCCATCCCTGCTCACAAAAAAAATTGATGTATAAATAGGTACTCGTTAGACGCATGCTAGCGATTACTTAGAGAAACAAATAACTACAAAATAATATTATGATAATTGATAATAAATAATAAATAATAAATAATAATAAAAATAATGATGGTGAGGCATTGAATTGTTGTAATTACTCCAGTGGTATACACTAAGGGTCAAGGGAGACAGGGATGTATGTCGACACAGCTATTGAAATGGATGGTGGGTGGTTGTTTAAATGGTAAATTGGCTGATGAATTATTTCAATATAAATGTATACTAGATGAACAAAATAAGGTAATTTTTAGTTAACGTGACTACCTTAACAAATCTCCGGAAAATTCAGTTCAATTAATGCGAGTATGCGACTACAGAACACTGCATGTACCTATATTATTATCATTTTAACTTTTAAGACAATATTATAACGTATACAAAACAAAATCAGACTAGGTATATACCAAACAAAATATAATACCGAAAAACCACTTCCCGATAATAAGCAATAACAGTACAGTACATCGCTTTATATTTGTATATAATACAATATATTACGGTTTAAGTCTCATACTCTTATGGAAGTGAAATTAAATTAATCAAAACCATTTTTGTCCAGTAGTTATATAATTAATGCAAGTAGGCGGTGGTAACGTTTTAAAAAATGTCGACAATCCCTTTATTGATGTAAACTCAGCTCGATAATAATAAAATGTAATGAACTCGATACAACTTAATTTTACATAATTGACACAATAATTTTTCGAGAAAAATTCGAATTGCCTCCTCGTGGTGTCCTCTGCAGGTCTCTAGTTATTTTTAAAACAGAAAAATGGTTTTCGACCAATTATAATAATATACGAGAAGGTTAAAGAGGGGGCCCTTTTTTCTATTCGAGCTGAATTTACACGATATTAATAGTTTTTTTTTTTTACAACATTCACTTTGAGTTTACAAAAATTACGAGGGGAGTGGGGGCGAGGCGTATCGTTACGGATAGTAACCCAACGAGTTTTCGATGCCCGACTTGAAAAACGACGACAGGACGTCATCGACGCCACCGTCGTGGACGGAATGTCGCCTGGCGGCCGGCTTCGTCTGTTGCACAAGCGCGGTCTGTCGCGCGTGGCCGCCGTACTGCACTCGGCAACCGGTCATGTGCACCGCTTCGGAACTGTACGACCGCCTGTTCGCGACAGACGAACCGGCGGCGGCGCGTCGACGGCCGTCCGCGGCGGGCGCGCAATCTGGCCGGCGGTGATTCTGTCTGATGCCACACGAGCCGCGTGACTTTCGCTGTCCGGCCGCGTCGCCGGTGGCCGCGAACAGCGCGTAATCGATGGCCCGGAAGTTGTCCGAACCGCTCGAACCGGACCGGCGGTGATGGTGTTTGGCGCCGCGCGACGGTTGCGGCCGGCGCTTGTGCACCGCGGACGACGACGAGTACACGGTGGCCGCGGACAGCGACGACGACGGCGACGACGACGAACCGACGGCGCCCGCCCGGCCGGCTGTCAATTCGGCGCCCGGACAGGCCGCCCGTCGCGTCATCTGCAGGTATTCGATGCTCTTGGACGGTTCGATGCCGCATCGGATGACGCCGCCGCCGGTGGCCGCGGACGACGACTCGTCGTGCCGTTGCTGCAACAGCATGAGCAGCTCGTTCTTCTTCCACGCTGTGCCCGGCGAGTCGGCGCGCGACACGCTCGACTCGGACGCCGCGAACCCGCGACTCTTGAGCTCGTCGAATATGTTGCGCGGCCGCCGCGGCTTGCCGCAGTAACACTTGTCGCTGTCCGCGCAGCTGTCCGAGTCGCAGCTGCACGACACCAGCGACGCTGTCGGTTCCGCAGCGCCGCCGTCGCAGTAACTGCACGCGCCGCCGCCGCCGCCGTCGTCCGCCGCGTCGCCCGCGCTGCACTCGGAACAGCTAAAGTAACCGCTGGACGCCCGGTGCAAGCAACTGCCCTCGGACGCCGTGGCCGTTCCTCGACCGCCGTCGCTGCGTTTCTTTGACGACTTCTTGTAGAGCAGTGGCGGCGGTTGCTTCAGCAGCTGTTGTTGGAGCTGTTGGTGTTGGCGTTGCCGTTGCCGCAACGCGACGGCCGCGAAAAAGTCACTGTCGTCCGAAGTACTGCAGACGGGCGACGACGACGTGCCCGACGTCTGCAATCGGCCTCTGCTCGCCGACGCGACCGCCGCCGACCGTTTTCCCGCGACGGCGCGCCGTTGGAATTTGCGTTCCGGTTTCCGGTCCACCGCCGGCCGCACTTCGGCCGACGACCCGGCTATACACGAACACCGACGTCTCCTTTGTTGTTGATGATGACGCTGCAGTAGTTGTTGTTTTTGTTTCGCTCTGTTCCGGCCGGTCTTGCGCTTGCAAAAGTCCGGCAACAACACGGCGCTGATTCGGGACTTGGCCGCCCGCAAGTCGAACGCGTCTCGCAGCTTGTCGTTGAGACGTCGTCCGCGGCCGGCCGCTTGCGTGGCGACTGCCGGACGTCGCTTGTTGTTCCGTTTGCGTTTCTGTTCCGTCATTATCGCCTTGGTCCGCTGGTACAGCTCGTCCTTGGTGAGTGTCAGAGCCAATTTCATCAGAAACTCCTTGTAAATGGGCTTCAGATCGTTGTACGACATGCCCTCCACGTTGATGATGGCGTTCAGTATGTCGTCCATGTTGTTCAGGCCCTCTTGCGCTCGAAATTCGTTAAACATCTCCGAGAAGCCCATGACGCCACTGCCGTTGCTCCGACGACGACGCCTGTCGGCCGCGGCCGTCTCGATTCCACATCCCGCAGCCCGCCTCGAGTATTTGGTGGACGCCAACCCGTTGGAGTTCAGGAAACTCCTGCTCCTGGGTATGGCCACTTTGGTGAGTATGTCGCCGCAGCCGGCGTCCGAACGCTGCTGTCTGGCGTTGCGATTTTGCGCGTCCGCCGCAGCCGAACCAACAACGCTGCTGCTGTTGCACACGCCCCGCTGGAGCGACGGCGCCTGTCGGACGGTCAACTGGAAAGTCTTAGCGCCGCTGCACACATCGCCGCCGCCTCCGTCGTCACCGTCGGCCGGTACCGAAGTTATCGCCGAGGAGACGCCGACGTCGTCGCCGATGGACTTCGCACTCGTGACTGACGACGCGGTGGACTTTTTGTTTCTGCGCGGCGGACGGGGTGGCGGTAGGGCTGGTGCTTCCTCCGCCACGCCGCCGCCGGCCACACTCGAACCGGCCGTACTGCTCATGCTCGTGAACCCGTTTCGCTGGCGGATGACGCGTCTGGCCTGCGGCGCCGCGGTCAGTCGTCCGGCCCCGTCGTCGGCTGTCGGCACGTCCGCTTCTACCGCCGCGGTCGAAGACATGGCCGCGACGAGGGCCCCGTACAGGTTGGCAGCCATGAGTAGCGCGTCGTTTTCCGTTTCGCACGCGAATCCGTGACATTCGAGTCGCTTGCCGGCCGCGCGCGTCACCACCGCGAACACGGGCGCGTGGTCGCCGGCCGCGTCCAACCGGGCCCTGTCGCCGGGGTCCATGTCCCGGAAGAGCGCCGCCTTGTCCGAGCCGTCGGGATCCGCGATCAGCGGCAGGAAAGCGTACTCGTAACCACCGACACCGCCGGCGGCCGCTTCACCTGCGATTCTCCGTTGCGGAGTCGGCGACCGTCGTCGACATACGTACTTGAGAGCCGCCCACACTGCGATCGACGGAAAAGCGTTGGTCCTCTGTTCCACGTCACCCAGCCCGTTCCTGTACCGTATGGTAAGACCGGCCGCCGATATCTCCAGCAACCCGGAGAAGTCGCGCCTCGTGGCGGTTCGGACGTCCTCGTCGTCGTCGTGATAATAACCGCCGCGGTAATGGTGTTGGTTTTCCCGGTAACCGAAGTACATGTCCCGCACGGGCTGTTGGAGGCCCTCCAACGACGATATCTTGCCCGACAGACCAGCGCACCCTATGTACTGCACGTGAAATTTGTTGCTTCCGGTGTTCGCGGCCGGCGCCGCCGAATCCATCGACACATCCGTGTCGAGTTCCGACGAACTGATTTCCGCAAACATCTTTTCGATCTTCTCCTGTACCGTATTCTTGTTGTTGTTGTTCCTGTCGTTGGTATCGGCGGCATAACCGTAATCGAAATAGCCGCCGCCCGTACCACCGTTATAGTGGTTGTTGTCGTCGGCCTGCAATGACTTGGTCTGGCGGCCGACGCGGTAGCGGAACGTCCGCTTGGTGTCGCCCGTCACGGAAGCAGTCGTCTTGAACATGCTGTCTATTCGTTTCTTGGACGCTATTGAGCTTGTATCGTCACTGAGCAGTGCTTCCGACGAAGCCACTACTGACGGTGAAAAATCTCCGTCTGCGCCGCGCAACCGAAAACTTTCCAGTTCGGTTTTGATGCTCTCGTAAAAATGATGGCCACCACCGCCGTTTTGCGGGTAATTGTCCATCGTGTAACCACCGTATTCGTCGCTCGGGCGCAACACCATGTTCTCTACTGTCTCGTATGAATTTTGTCGTCGTCAGTCGACACTTCGTCGATCTCAACTCTGATTTCGAATTTCACCTGAAACAACCAAGATTTCAGTCTTTATTATGACATATCATGTTGTGACTAAATAATATAATAAGCATATTACAAGTATTTATAAAATATAAAGGTTCGTGATAGTTTAGTGTACGGATGAGAGTCATGGTCAATATACACCTTGCTCCCCCCGGTGAAATTGTCTGATGAGAGTGATAGATATATTGAAGAAGAGAAAGGATAGATAGAATAAAGAATAACGCATAATATAAAATAAACTAGTGTGAATATTAGCCGTAGTAGATGGATAAGAGAGAGTGTTGTGGAGGTGTAGAACAAGGGTGACAATTTTAATTATGAATATAAGATTGAGAAAGAAAATAACATATTATCATATTTATATACGTATGTGATAGATTTAAAATAAATCACGTCTATATAGTACTATATATGGTATGAATTACTGTAGCTGTTATTGTATTGTGTTTTTAATAGTTTAATACACTAACAATAGTTATACATTTAATATTTTATTGCAGGATTAAAAAATTGAAAAGTTTAAAGTTGGAAACAGCTTTTTGCTTTTGTCACGCATAAATATTTTATCAGTATTTGTTTATTTATTTATCATTAAAGCCGTAGACTCAAGTGTAGCAGAATTAGTATATATTATATATTTATACATATAAAATAACATCAAAAAAGCTTATACATCAAATTAACTATAGATAGATTTTTAAAGAAAAACTGCTATCAATTGTAAATTACTTAGTAAGTATAGTTCCACACATATCAAATATTATACCCATTTATATGGTTTTAATAATATCTAACTTTGACCAACGGCGTGTTTGAAAATTGTATGGCACACAAACATAGAAAAAAAGGGTGCGGGGAAGTACATAACGTGACCCCTTAAATGGTACCCTCTGGACTCTGAAGTATATAAGAGTAAGTACGTTATAATAGCGTAGTGTATCATATTTATATTGCAGATCTGAGATCAGTATAATATCACACATATTTCCGTTATATATCTGTTATTATATTACTCGTAACAAAATATCACAGTGCAATTATCGATATTGAAAAGTGAAAAAACAATCCACATCGTTCAATTAAAATAGTTTTTATTATTGAGTGTAATTAAAACAATAAAAAAACTCGTTAATGTCCATTTAAACAATTTATTAAACACATAGAATATTTATTAATACAAAAAAAACTGTACCTATTTCTGCAGATTATACCTAATAATTAATAAAATATATTAAATACTAATTGCCGTACATAACTTGTTTTTATAACTGATATTTAATTATTGTATAATAGTTTTTGCAAAAAAAAAAAAATATATAATATTATGTACTATATAGGTATAAAATATATGTTATACCGTTTACGAGTTTTTTATATTCCTCAAACGTTTAAGTAATAGGTTTAAAATGAAATTAATTAAAATTAATTGACTCGCCTTCTGTTTTAAACGAAACATTTTAAATTGTGCACCACAATAGCAATTCGCGACATACCTATAAGATTATAATTAATTATTATAGAAACGAACTTAAATCGAAATAATATTATCTAATGCGATAGCAGTTTCTCATTATAAATTTAAAAAAATATACTTGTTATTATTAATACGATTTCCGTTTTTAGAAATTTAATTGAATAAAGAACACTTTAATTTTTAATATGTTATGATTTCATAGTTGACCAAACCATTCTAACCAAAATTAAGACAAATAATTCGTAATACCTAATAGTACCTACACGGAATATAGCCATACATAAGACGTTTATTTAAGGCTGCATGTGTGAATATTACATTTTAAAACTACGAATTCGATATACAATAAAATGATTGAATGATATATTTATAGTAATAAAATCAATAATTATTCTATTAAATAAAAATAAATTGTAAATTTTGTTTTATCTTCCATATAATAATAATTGACATGGCATCCAATAAAAGGAGATATAATATTGTTATTAATATTGTATTAATCAAATATTAACAACTCTCTATTATTAAAAAAGTTATGTACCTATGTTTTATCTTCCTCGTATATTTTTTCTATTTTTAAATTACACATATTAAATTTCAAGATGAGGCAATCCTTGAGTATCGACGTGGCTGATATAGATTTTGACCCCCGGGAGGTTGATGAGATAAAAAGTTAGGCGAGCAAGATGTAGAGCCCTCTGATTCAGTATGAAAAAAAATTAAAAATTAAGTAATACGACGTGTAGTACTATATACGAATATATAATATAATAATATTTTTTATCTTATTAATATGCTTTACTACAAAATAACTGACGACAAATAAAACAAATAAAAGTGTGGAGTGTGGACATCGGTTTATTTTCTTCTATATGTTAAAATTATTACAAAAAAACCGTTGATACGAGTGTGGGCGTTGTTTAAAAAAGAAAAAAATGTCGAGTAAATTGATTTAGTCGAATTGTGTGATAATAGTGTGCACATTGGTCATCATTATAAAACCATGAAATCAATTTTTCATCAAAATAAAACTGGACCTTGATGTGGTTTGGTATCATTTGAACGTTTTTATTGAAAATACACGAATAAAACTCGTTTAAAAGAAAAAAACGTTGTACCTAATGGCATATGCATGGCTAATATATTTATGCTTATTTAAACAATTATATATTATATATAAATATAATGGAATACATCTGTGGCCTGTGGGGGATTGGTAATTGGGTCAAAAGCTTAAAACTATTTTCCGGATACATGGCATGATTTGAAGCAAACGTTATACTCGATATTTGTTTAAGCGCATTGTAGTATACTAGTATCTACCTATTTAAAAAGATGTACATATCCATGTAGTGTGTCTATAGGTACCATAAAGCATTATAGCTATTAAAATTATTAATTTATTATACACAGTAATTAAGGTTAGGTAACAATAATCTCATAGAATTCTATGTGTCGTCCGTCCGACTTTTGAGATTAAATAGGCAGTTTTCTAAAAACAATTAAGATTTAGGTATCTATGATATGCGTAACACAAACGCTTGATTGATAGGATAATCATTAAATTACAAACAAACAATACTGAAACAAGTGAAACATATATGAATAATTTTGATCTAGTGACGGTTCTCTATAGTACAGCCGATTTCTTCATTTTTCAATAATAATTTAAGTACCTACCTACCTACACAATAATCTTCGTGTTCATACTAATTATTGTATAGGCCAATTTCGCTTTTGGCGAAGTGTATGAATATATTAAAAAAAAAAAAGATTATAATTTATAATGATATAATAATTAATAATTATACTAGTAGATATATGACATGTATATAGGTAATATTACAAACACGTTGTGACATGATACACATGCACCTCACTGTATATAATGGATGTAAAACACATATTAATCAGACAAGTTTTTAACTACCTACCGACTATTTACCAAATATATGATTATAATTTTTTAGACTAATAGAAACATTTTTTTTTAACCTAAAATTATATTAGTGGAAAATAGAGATGCATTATACCCATATATTTACTTCATTATTTTTATAAATATTTATAAATATTAGTCTATTATAAGAAGTCCATAATTTATTCCTTGATAATTATTTTACGAATAGTACTGCGATCTTGAATAAAATACAAACATAGAAACTCCTATGGCAAAGTTTCGAAGAAATTAAAACAATTAAATAAACGCATCCTCCACAAAACTCTTGTAGCTGATACCTAGCTAGTAGCTTCTTTTATTTATTTTTTATTGTATTTTTAAACGGTAATATATATTATTATTATTTATTAATGATGTAAAAAAAAACCACAATAAAACTGACGAAGTTGTCACTAATCCTTATTCTATTGTAGGTCTTAAACATTACCTACTATAGATTAAACATTTAATATTATTATATGTTACTGTGACAATGCGTGACAGAGTCATTGTAGTTTAAAGCAAAAATAAATAGCCATTCTACGCATGTGGGTAGGTCATTGAAATAACGGATCATAATTAATTTGAAAGCGGTTACCTTGATGATTATATTATTATCTACTGCAGAGTCTTTACTATTTTACTTAGACGTTTTAACTTAAATAGTATCTTATTTGGTACTTGTTGAATTTATAATAATATACATACAGTATTACGAGTAAACAAGACGTATTCAGCGATTAGGTAGGTATTAATTTTATAATTTATAGATAAAACAATGTTTATGATTTAGTAATATTAAATCCAATATTACTTATAAATTAGTTATAATTAATTATTATTATTATTTCAATTTATTTCAAATATTTGTTATTATATGTACCTATGTTGTTATTGTCATGAAATAATTATATTACGTACTGTACTATAATAATTATTCTAAAGAGTTTTCTAACTCGTTTATAAATAAATAACAATATTGTTACATTAATTATGTAATAAATTATAATATTTCATTATTTTCTAACCAAAAAATAAACATTAAGCTTAACTGAAAAAATGTAAATATATAAATATGATTTAAAAAAATGCATTTCATTTAAATAGTAAGTCTACTACTAATATTACTTCTAATAAGTCAGAAGAAACGACAATAAAGTCTCAACACGTATTTTAAATGTATCTGGTGTATGTCTTTTTACATAGTACGCTCAATTTTATCAATCACAATGACTGTTAAGAGGATGATTCAATACAGACCACAGAAGCAAACACACAGTTAACTAATCAAATGCAGTCACAGAGATACGCAACGTAAATGCAAAATTGACAAATAAATAATAACGACGATATAAACTAAACATAAAACTAGATAATAAATTCGGTGACTGGTAAGTCAATTTACGATTGATCTACTAATTAACTGATCTACAAGTAAAAACAAAGACAGACTGGAAGAGATGAAAATAAAATAAAATACGATTTTCAAGGACTGCAGTATACAAAATAACCTCCTTAAACATATCCGTTACATTGAGAAAAATCTTAGATCATATACTAGCTATGGTTCATTGTTCATGGTTGTAATTATGCGTATATAATATATATTGTATTGAGTGCAATAAACCCCACCACCTTTGAAATTTCACAATACATGACCGAAATGCGTATGGTATTGATGGCTAGGATCAATTATCACTTATCACCTTAAAATTATCGTCATAAACAACCAGTTAATTTCGAGCATGTGCATTTGTGTCGAGTACCGTGAAATTTTGAAGAGAAGCGATAATGGTAAACACAATTCAGTAAACGTGCAAATATATGCAAAACATAACCATCCATGGTATGTGATATAAATTCTAAGGGAGACATAATTTTTGAATTTTGAACAGCAAGAAATTAAAAAAGAATTTTTTTAGAGTTAATATTTTACATCTTTCAGATACCCAGTGAAAAGACGCGTATTAGTTCATATATTAACTTAGTATATAGAATAAATGGAACAAAGAAGTTAGCAAAAAACCTTAATAAAATGATGCATTTTCTTTTCGAATACTTCTATCTATTATTAATATGTATATTATTTTAAAAGTATCGAAACCACATACTTGTCCACTACTTTATTTCAATGATAATTGTACATAAATAATATTATAATATTTAGTGCATAATTATTAATTATATTATGCTACTTCAAGTACAAAATAGGACCTTTCGAGATTTTACTGTTATGTTTAGTTTAATTTCAATGACATTATAATAAAGCATGTACCAAAGTCATCTACAAGTTATAACCATTAACCATCAATAACCAGCTCCGATCTACTGTTATATTATGATGATGATCAAATCCAAGCAGTTGGTTATATTACATGGGTCATAAACAACATTCATAATAAATTTACTACATTTATCGAGATTTTTATGTATGATAAAATTAAGGACATTTAAGTAGAACACTGTATCATATAGCAGAGAGTTATAACTTATAACTTATGATAATAAATAATAATTATCCACGCTTATCCACGTACTATTTACTAAGCGTGTTTATGTTAAATCTTTGATGGTATACGAATATATAGTATTTTTGAATGACGAGTCACCGACAGGTTAAAGCTAAACATTCGAACAGTAACATTTATTTGAAAAATAAACTGTCTGTACGAAATATAGGCAAATAATAAATAGGTAACATTAGCTTATTTTAAACTTAAAGTGTTTTTAAATGACGTAAACATTTTCAAATTAACCCAATTATTATTATTAAAAGAAACAAAGATATAGGTAATATGTAACAATTATTTTCTATACATATAACAATATTCAACATATTTATTCTAATCTGTTAACTTATACCAATTTTACCATGAACCTATTTACATCGGTCTATACGGTATGCGGTATACAGTTAATAAAAACAATATATTATGATAAATTATAGCTAATAATTAATAATATAATATATGCGATATTTTTTAACAAGTTCAATATATTGTGCTTATACTGCTACAGTGTTACTACTAAAAATAAATTACTTATAAGTTATAACAACTATATGAATATAACATTCATTTAAATAAATTATGAAAATTAATATTTTTAGAAATAGAGGTTGTTATACCGTCTCCACTCAGAATCGTTTTTCATATGTTATTATTTATTATCAAATTAAAATTTAATACATCCATGTATTATTGATGAAGTCTTATAATGAATTACCTGTACTCGAAAGTGTAACCAGTTATTTTTAATATTTTAATTTAAAGCATACCTATATTGAATTATTATTGATTAAAAATATGTTTGGCATTTTAGATTCTGAGCGGAGCGATGAATGTATTGATTTTACAATGTTGTGTTTTTTTTTTTGTGTCTGTGTACACGAGAACGTGTCGAAATAATGTTTCAATTTCAAACTTTGGGGGTGGTTTCCGATAGCAAAATGAATCTAGTTGGTACATTGAGAAGGTCATTTTTTTGAATTTCTCAATAATTTTCAAAAGCGCCGGAAAAAAAAGAAAAAATTAAGGAACAAAACCAGTTTTCGACCAAATCGATTTTTGTATATGGTTGTAATTAAAAAACTATTCACTGTAAATTCTTGAAATTTTCACCAAATTTTTATGTTAATGTTATCTATATACAGTTAAATTTTCAAACATTTTTGACTTTTTTTGAGTTATTTATAGACCACTGAAATTTTCGATTTTTTGAGAAATTTTTTTTTGAAGTGTCGATAAAATAATTTTGGATGACCAAAAAATTTTGAAAATTGAATGCAAGGTTCCTTATGAGGTGTTTTTATTATAGTAAAAAAAAAATTAAAAATCGTTAGTCACAATTTTTTTTATAAGCGTTTATACTTCAAATTTTTACGAAATCTGTCGAAAACGCGAAAATATGCAAGTAATTTTGAAGTTGAAAAATCATAAATTTTTTGTGTTTATAACTAAGGATTAAAAATACAACACTAAGTTTTTCTTCAAGTAGCTATAGAGAAAACTCGTAGCTTCATTATAGGAAAAATTTTAAGTGCGTTTGAATTTTAAATTTTTAGGAAATAGCGTAACGATAACGATTTATCCTCAAACGATTTTAAATATTTGTTATTATTCAAAAAATATAAGTCGTAAATACTTGACAATTTTACCAGTTATTAAGAGTGGTATTTTCTTTACATGATTTAATTTTCAAAATATTTTGACTTTTTTTGAGTTATTTATAGACAACTGATGTTTTTAATTTTTCTAAGAATTGTTTTTGGAAGTGTCAATAAAATTTGTTTGGCCCAATCGAAATACTTGAAAATTTAATACAAAGTTCCTCATAAGTTCTTCTTATAGTGATTAAAAAATTATAAGAATACATAAGCACAATTTTTTTTTATTAGCATTTTAAGTTCAAATATTGACAAAAGTTTAGCTTACATTAATTATAACAGAACTTAAATTTTGGTGTATTCAGGCCATTAAAACATAAACCACCTTTTTCACTAACCACTGGAAATTATATCCTAGGCTGACAAATCATCTCCGTTCAGAATCGTTTTTCGTATACAATGATACCTATCATTGGATTCAAATTTAACACTCCTATAATATATAATAATGATCCATACGGCACCTAATGTACAGCAGAGCGGTACCCACTTACCCACTTTTTTAATATTAATTATGATTAAACAGAATGAATCAAATTAGTTAGTATTTTGGTAATATAAATGGTTACAATACTTTACAAGCATGTACATTTGCATTCTATAGATAATATTTTTATTTTATAGATTTATTATTGGTGCTTTTCATATTTAAATTGTTTTAGACCTTTTTAATGTTAAAATTTATAATTATTTAAATTTAAATTTTTCTTAGATATACCTACCTATTAACTATTAATGGATACTATCATAACACTTCAAAGACTTGAATACTATTTACACTATCTAAAATAATTTTCTTCTAAATTTTCTTTCACTTTATCATATTTTTAGTTGAAAATGTATTCATAATATTTTTGCATTAGGTACTTGTGTATTGGTCCGTTAAAATTTGTTTAAAAAAAAAACCATTTAAGCAGGTATAACTGATATAGTGACTGTATGTATATATATTATACAATGTTCAGTATTAACTAAGTATTTATAATAGAAGACCTGCAAAAATCTGTAAGGATAGCTGTACATTATTACCTGTGTCCGATTATAATAGTTATAAATACTAAATCTTATTTAGAGTAACGGTTGGAAAAACAATAACTCGTTTAGATTTGGCCCTACATAGGTGACGATAGAGTCATTTTTTTAATAATATAGTATTTTAAAACATATAACCGCTATACGGATTGTAAAACGTTCAATTATTATTATAAAATTTGATAATTTAAGTGTTGTTCTGTATACCTATATATTTAATATATATAAGTGTTTTGACCGTTTTTATGTTTAAAATTTAAATTTAATGACATATAATAAAACAGTTAAATTATTTTATTATATGTGCTTCTAGAATTACATATAAATGGGAATATGGGATAATACGAGAACAGAATAACTTTTAGAAAGTGAGGTTTCCGGGATCGACAAATTATTTTTTATACTTAAATGCTATAAAAATAACGTCTTCTAAGATAATCTGATTTTATCCCGCAGTAAAATGCAATTTACCTATTTACAATATATACATAAAAAACTAGTTATTTTTTATCATAATTGGAGTTCATGGTAAAAATATAATATATTGTTTTACTATATTAATAATTATCTACCTATTTAATTGTTTATATGATACAAAATGTTGAAAAATATATAATATTGTTAATTAAGGTCCTATTTAAGTATTTAACCACGGAAATTACTAATATTGTATAGGTAAGTGTCGAGTGTATCCCATCAATGATATGTCATTGCAATACGTAGTGTTAAATTTGAGTTTAATGATGTACACAAAAACAATTTCTAATAGAGACGTCCTATATTATTTCTTATGATTTTTTGTTATGTATTACTGTATTAGTATAGTATATTAAATTTCTATCAGTAATTACTAAATTATTTTGTTATTATTTATAACTAATAAGGTAGGTTGGCAGTTGCTCTATTTTTTGCTTAACACAAATTGCATTTAATATATTATTAATACTTTTATAATTTATTACTATAGCTGTTATTAGCTAATAGTTCAATATCGGCGTATAGATATCGTGAACCGGTGTCTATAGGTTCGTGGACCATAGTATATGTATTATAATTTATAACTAATCTAAATATATAAAAAAATTGAATTTCGTTTAGTAAATAATATGACTATAATATAATACATAATAGGTTTGGTACCTATACCAAACGACGAAAAGTTTCAACAAATAATTATTTACGAATAATATTTTTTTAATTTAAACTTAAAATTATTTCTATAAAGGAAGCTGTGAATAAAATTTTATCGAAATTTAAAGAAAAAAAAAATTTGTCACGCTAGGTTAAAAATGATAACATAATAACTATGTGATCGATGTTCCAAATATTCAAATAACTACTGTTATTATTATTATTTTGAAATACAAGTACAACAAAATATCAACCTTTGTTTTGAGGATAAGTTATTGTACAGGTGAATATGGAATATCGTAAAAATTTAGTCTTGAAATTAGAATTTTTTTATTTAGGTTAGCTGACCTTGTATTAAATTTTCAAATTTTAAGCATGAAAAATATTTATCAAAATTCAAACTTTAAATTTTTATAAACAAACATTGAGACTATAGATTTCTATATTTTTAATTGGGAAAATAAGGGGCATTCCTACCTGGGATATAATTTTTAATCGATATTTATTTAAAATATCTTATTTCTATAAATACCTCAAAAAGAATAGAAATATTATGAAAATTTTATCAAAAATAGAAAATGATAAGAAAGTAATATGAACATTATTTGGTTTCAAGAATTAACGATAATTCGTTTTAGTCGTTTTCGAATTACCAACACCAAAAAACAAAATTGATTTTGTTAAAATTGTATTTGACTAAAAGTTCCCGTTTTTATTTTTCCTGATTATAAAAAAAGTAATAGGAAATTCTTACTTTTACTTTTGCTTCTCCCTTCCAAAGTACCAACTACATTCAAGTTTCTAGAAATGTTAACTGTCCCTGTGCTCTGCATAGAATCTTTCATAAAACATTTATTTTGATTTTTTTTTGAAATTTGGTATATTTTATAAAAACTTTGCTTAAATTTCTTTAAAATAATATTAATACATTTATAAATAACTTTAATTCTAGTACTATATTCCTCGTCTTTTTTTAGTTTTATACAGATTATTTTTATCGATAACTACATATATAATATCCAATAATACGAACAAATGTAGAAGAAAACACTATTTTACTCATTGCATCAAAGCAATGAAAATAATAAATATTACGAGAAAAACATTCTGATGTATACGAATTAAGTGACTGCTAGAATTTGGTCCGTAAATAACGGCGAGCAGACTGCAGAGTTGGGATAAATCCGGTGGTTTATGAAACAACATATTATTATTATTCATTCTTGTCATTATTTTTTTTTTATATATACAATAAATTTACAAAATATGTATTTTGATACGATTACCGTTACATACCGATTTATAGCACTATATATAATGTAATATACCTATTTAGTATTTACTATTTGTTACTATACAATAATAAGTATATAGTAACTATTTACGCACCTATACCTATGTATGATTGTAGGAATATTGACCATAGTAATAGTTTCTGTAGGAGTGTAGTACAGTACTTTATATTTTAATGGTATTTTTTTGGTATAAAAAGTAAATAAATAATCGTATTAAATATATTAAATGTACATTTTTATAAAGTTAATTTATAGATATAACGTAATATAAGATTTCTGTTATACATAAATATCATTTTTGCTCAAAACCGATATTTTTTTCCAAGTATAAAACTGTTCAATTAATAATATTCAAATAATCTCCTGGCTCCTCGCGAAATAAAATTCTAATTTATTGTAGTCCTTTACATTATAGTAATAATATCTAGATTATTTGAACTGTTGCGTATACTTTTAAAATGTTTAAAACCCGGTTTATTTTTTGTATCGATTCATGAATAAAATACGTCACATAGGTAACTACTTTTTTCAGTGTTAATGAATTTTAAATAGGTAGTTTACAAATAAAGGTTATCCTGATATCTGAAATGACAGCAACTGACAAGATAATCGTTGAAAATGGCAAATGTTATATGACGCATAATGTAATAACCGAAAATTATTATAATACCTACCTATAATTGAACAGTATATTATTATGACAGTCGTCAAAAAAAAAAAAATGATGGTCTACTATACCGTTCTACTGTATATTGTATTTATTTCCCGACATATTTCCCGATAATTTTGCAGTCATTCTCATAGTAATATGTAGCTCATTAACTGCTATGATATTACTATAACTTATTATATTACGTTTACAAAATATTTATAAATTCAGCGTTTCCATATATGTCACACGATATGTGACCATGTATTATATTAACCAATTTATTATTTGAGACTAGTGTATACAATAAACATACAACATAGACGCGTAAGTATAGGCACTAGGCAGATAATATTATTATGGTATTTGGTTGTTATACTATGCGTGTCAACAAAAAAATAAAATAAAAAATAATGTAATGAAAAAAATTGAAAAAACCCGCTTATTGTAACCGACAAATATTAAACATTTTCCACGGCCTTGTCTTCGATATCGATGCAACACCACGTCATTATTATTATTATAAATAATAATATCTATGGACACAAACAAAGTTACGTTATGGAGTAGGCGTATCATATATTTATATATAAATATATGTATATAGTTATTATATACATTATATATATATTAAATTATTTATATATATACACATACAAACATATTTAAATATATATACATACCTATTTGGTGAACGGTGGATTTTTTTATATTTTAGAGGGAAGCAATTTCTAAAACCACCGCATCGGTATATTATAATTCACCGTTTTTACTTGTGAAATAACATCGTCGCGTATATTATACATAGGAAAACATTTTTAACATAATGCATCGTCGCGAGAACATGTGGAAAATCGAACTAATTGGCCGTGAGTAAATGGGTGGGCACCCGTGAAAATGGACCGGCTATGTACCTATATGTTATTATTGTTACAGTGTGTATAATGTAATAGTCTTGCTTACTGTATAAAGTTTTGTCTTTGTTTATATAACTTTTATTTCAGTGTATTATAATACAATGGGTAGGTACAAGATAATTCACATCAAGTGTGCTTAAGCGGTCCCTTATTTAATATTTTAATATATAGTGCTGAATTTATTACACATTTTTGAATTTTTTTTTTATACTTTTAGATAGGTAGGTACATTCTTTATTTTTTTCGATAGAAACTACTTTTTTCAAAATAACCTAACTGCAGATTTTTACAGTAAGAGTAAGATGAGTTTTTTTTTTAAATATCCGTGTATTTAAATTTAAATATTAATACTAGTGATTTCTGAATTAATAAACTTAATGTACCTACTTTAAGAATAGTAGGTACTCGATTCTTAATAATTGTTCAAACACAAATTCTATATATTGTAAATATGACTATATAATATAGTATATCACTATTAAGTTATTAAGTATAGTACCCATTCGGCTATTCTTATAATACACAAACAATTTTTTATAAATATAAAATTTTTATTTTATTAGTACTATAATTTTCAAATCATCATAGTCCCTATTGTTATATATTTAAGCCCGCAATCATGGATCTTAGTATCTATGTACAAAGTTAATATACATATATATTAATAATATATTACTCTCGTTATTTATTTTGTTTTTTTTTTTTTTTTTTTTTTTTT
>VUJU01001269.1:0-42798 GCA_009835225.1 Aphis craccivora | reverse complement strand
CGTCTGCTTTACAATTTACAGTAAAAAATAATGGTACTTATTTGAAATAACCGTTTGGATCACAGCAATTTGAAAATATGATGTTTATGTATCCTTAAATAAGAAGTTGAATAAATTTATTATCAAAGAAACAATGAGAATAAGGATTTCCGATAAATCAATCTGTATATAACTGCAAATAAATACTTACAAGAACTTTACTACAATTGTACCTATATACTTGTACCTGCATCATAGTCCGTCAATGATGACTATCCATCGTGGTTATGTATAAATGCAATAATATTGCACGGTCAATTAGGTAAACCAGAGTGGTATTCTAAATTAGAAAATATGACAAATAAAATACGCGATTATGTATTTAATAATGATTTTATACGATTAAGTACAATACAATATTTTTTTATTTAACGAGAACACCGCAGTTCTATTGTTTTAAAATTAAAACGGTTAATTGCATATATTATTATAATATACTTTTTATAGGTTAACGAGTTACGATGACAATTTGTTGAATATCCTAGTATTTGCGAAGTAGTGACATTGAGAGCAAAGCAAACAGAATGAAGAAACGACCAGTGAATCAACAGTGCGCTAATTATGTCAAGTAATTTACCATAAAATGGTACATAGTGGTCTAAAGGAGATTTGACTCATCCGGTGGTGGCGGTCAGCAGCCTTCTATCGAGATCATCCGCCGTGGAGACGACACTTAAGGTCATGGTACAGTGATATTTGCCTAAATTGTGGTTGCATACCACAATGTTATTGCTCTTTCAATTTATTTCAAAGCGAAACGTGTAACATAATATAATTGTTTATGAATCTTGAACATTTTTGTAAGATATCATTTAAACATATCGATATTCATCACCATAAATTATGAATGTGGCCAGTTGTGGGCCGTGAGTATCAAATGCCAACCAGCTGTTACGGTCTTAAAAATAAAAATCAATAATCACACAACTAATGAACAAATGGGAACCATTTAGATCATACAAAAAATTAAAAGCTCCATGATATGAATACATAGAAAATAATCTAGTGTTTTTTAAATAAATAAATTATCAGATTTATAAAAGAAGATTGTTTGATCTGTTCAATAATTATATACCTACTGTGTATCTAATACCAGAATAATACCTAACATTTTGTACATAATTCAGAAAGTTTTAAAACGTTATATACTTATATAGTTATATGTATGCAGTTTTGTTTATACGAATATAATTTGTATTTTGTATATACCATTTAATTTTAATTACTAATTAAATATAGCTATAGGCTCATAGGACATATTTTTTTCGAGAAGGAGAGAATTAAATCCCCACGGCCTACAATATAGATTTTAAAAACTTGGTCCCTTAAGACCGGGGCTATACACGGCGTTTTCCGTCACCAGTATAGCCCATCCTAATTTAAAACAATGTAAAATTAGGAGTTTGCGTTTTTATTATTTCAGCGTTCGTCCGCGAAAACGCAAGCCGGCCGGCGTTTTCCGCCACGGATCGTATTACGTCCGTCGTGTATAGCTACTCCGATATAAACCAAAGCATTTTTGATTCGACGGAAAACGCCATATATAGCCCCGGCCTAGCTCTTAAGACTCTAAATATTATATAGTTATCGATATAAAAATAAAAATTATTGTTTAGAAAATTCCATTCAGTAGGTATCTAATAAGCAAACTCAATAAAATACTCGACTAATAAACACGTATATATCTGTCGTAAAATATTACACTGTCTATTCATATTATTTTCCTGTCATATTTTCTACAGAAAACACAACAATTCTTATCATCTGTGTTTATTCATCATCAATAAGGTTTACCTATACTGGCTACCGCCAATATCAAAATTCAAAATTATTTTTCAACAATATTTATTTGGTATTTGATTTCAAAGTTGAAAAAAAAATATTTTTACTTAATACTAAATTAGTATAAGTTCTTACTTGATTTTAGTGAGGTCCAGCCCCCCTCTACTAATTGCACCAATATTATGTATATGTTATTAGGTATGTGATAGTATACATAGAACTACTGTACTTAAATGTCAACCATAAGATAACTATTTTTTTTTTTTTGTGATGGAAACAAATCCTCTTATACTAGGTAAGTTTTTCAGTAAATATTGAGACGTATCATATAAAAAGTATCGTGTACTGCGACGTTTGTTATTATTTATCTTTCCATCGCGAACTTGTATACCCATAAAGTACCCATGTAAGACATATGTATACAAAATGTATACCTACTCAAGACCTAAACTACCATAATATTATACGTACAATGTACATACCGGATTATTATTTGTATACCATACTCATATAATATTATTACTATAAGAAGTAAGTAAAGACGTATAAAGTGACACATACACACACGTCTACTTAGTATAGCTTAGAGCACTATAACGGTACCCATCACACGCATCATCATCACCGCCGTCGTAGGTACATAAAAAATGGTAATATCGCGAAGTTGTTCGTATAGTTGTATGGCTGTCGCTGTATGTACACTTTTATTCTGTCTGATAGATGATCATAATATTAATATACTGTGAATGGTAAAATTTTAATTCTATAATAGTACTATATAGCATAGTAGGTACCTGTCTAATCAAACACCCCGTATCTAGAACATTTATATTTTACGTTATAAACTCAGCCACAGTCAACTGAACATAAAAACGGAACCTGTACCGGTTAAGCTAATAATTAATATACTCATATTATTAGTCATATTATAGTATTTTACTGATAAGTTGTAACCACTATTGGAACCACTGGATTTCGGGACAAGTCACTATACAGTAGGTTATATATTTTATGTGTTTAGTTATGTACATACAGGTCAGGTATAGTATAATACTGTTTTCAATGGTCCAGATGATTCGAATGTGGGTCACTGGGGTTAGACACTTATACAAGTTTATTTAATAATAATAAGCATGTTAATGCGCTAGTCTACATACTATTTTAAATTTTACAGAACACGTAGTTATTATACCTATATATTATGCTGTATAGGTATATATACATTCTATTTATAAGATGTTGTTTTCAACAATAAACACGTGGAAATATATTATAAATTATAATAGCATTACAAACTTAATATACCCAAACGGCTCCGGCTTAATTTTAACAACCGGACGTCACGACATTCCATCGGACCAAACTACGAAATACGAATAAAAAGTAAATTGTTGATATAATATAATGCATTTGACTTCTTTGAGTATAGTATTATATAGTTAAATTAAATTTGTCTACTTATTTTCGTGCATCGTATATATAGACAATGAATTATGTGATATAGTATTGTGTAGTTAAAATATAAACAATTATGCTCAATTTCTTTTTTCTTCAATAACTTCAATAATGAAATAAAATATAAGGAAGAGTGTTATTATAATGCTTATCATCATGTGTAAAGTGTATCGTTTTGTACGTCTCTGAATCAGAACAGAGTTTTGTGTTACTTTTGCACTTTAATTGATAATTACATACCTTTATTATTATTATTATTTTTCAAAATTGAAAATACGGCAGCTGATAACCCAATTTTAATTGTATTTTATTTTTTGGTTTTTTAAACCAAGATTGCCGGGGATGCAAAATAAGTAAAAAAAAAAAAAAAAAATACAACTCGACAAAATAAAATTGTCTTTCAACTATTATCTCTTATTATATATTTATAATTTATATAGTATCTATATAAATACCTAAGTATATGAATTTAAAATTTTAATATCTTCAATATTTAAGTATATTTATCAACTTGGAGATATATATTTGAACTTAACAAACAGAACAATTTTCGAGTAGGATACGCAAAAAAATTATATAGGCTAAACATATTTCGTTAACTGTTATTTTTTAGTATAATCACTGGTGATTATAAGATAATGAGTTTAAATAACGCGTTAATATTAAAACGATGATACTTCATCTTTATAAAAAGTGTTAGGTGGCTAAACTTAAATTAGACATTTTTCTGTAGTATAAGTACAGTCTAATTACTTAGTCGTACTACATGATGTACGAATACAGTATTACTATACTATGTTTTTATTAGAGTAGGTACTACACTGCTACACTATTACTTAAACTACCTATATATACCTATATAGGTAATTTAGACGACGCAATCTGAGTATAATGTAGGTAACTCACAGTCACAATATACAGACATACAGTATTACGTATAGTTTTGCTCGACATATGTTATATAAATAATATATTATATCACTTTCATAATTGATCTATTTAATTACATATGGTATACGATATTTAACTGTTTAATAGGCTATTATACTATTATAGGCATGCTAACATGCAGTTTAAATTCCACTATTAAAAAGATCTTTATGATCAATATACTAATCGTATATCATGTATTAGACATATTATCTATTATAACAACGATGTCATATTTTTTATTTAAATACCTACTGTGATTTAAATATTAAAAATTAGAATTTGGATGCAAACATTTGATTTCAAATATTTATAAAAAAAAATACATATATACCTATTAAATAATAGCATTGAGCTATTCATATAAGATATGAATGTAGTGTTCAATTGTTAAATAGAATAAAATAAAATTATTCCCAATAACAATAAATAATTATGACTATAATAAGAGTATAAGACGTAACAACACAAAATATTGTTTACGGTGTATCTGTGTAGAATGTAGATAATAATTAAAATGTGGCTTGGAAAAAAAAACTATTAAAACATTTTTAAAAAATGTGAAGATATAAAATTTTACATAATATTATTATAAATGTTTAATTAGAATAACACACTTTTAAATTTCGTACTACACACTGCACTTTTCGTTCTACACAAAGTGTGTTATACTGCACACAATTTTAGGGACTGATATTGTATATTATGTACCTATAAAAATATTATTAATGTAATATTCCATATAAAAGAATTATACCTACATGTTTCACTTCTGGGAGGTTGTTAAACCCCAAACCCCCCGTCGGTACGCCACTAAATATCATCATATTAAATTTTAATAACATAGACATAACTCGTTAGAATTTCGACTTAGATAGGTATATCAATTATCAAATATCAAGTATAAAAAAAAATATTTCGAAAGATGTTAGGTTATAATTACCTAATATAAACAATATAAATTA
This sequence comes from Aphis craccivora, assembly GCA_009835225.1. Lineage (NCBI taxonomy): Eukaryota > Metazoa > Arthropoda > Insecta > Hemiptera > Aphididae > Aphis > Aphis craccivora. The sequence goes on along the minus strand of VUJU01001269.1, from coordinate 37,627 downwards.
CGAATCCTAAATTATAATAGGTACCTATAATATAAATATATAAATAATAAATGTTTTCGTATAACATTTGGACATTTGGAAGGGGAGTTGAACCACCAAAACCACTGCATATATTATACCTATCATGTGTCAGGCGTCTGCTATAGGTACATTGGTACATATGGCCTTTAAATAATATAGTCATAGAATCAAATATTGCATTCATTTTAGTATTTGAAACCGGATGAATATAAAGTAAAGAACACAGCAAGTGCACTATAATAAAAAGTTGTATGTAAATAGGTCCTATAGTGGTCCTACGATCATATAATAAACATAATATATTGTAGTCATAAACTCATAAACGATGAATGGATTACTGGAACCAATTATAATGTACACACTACACATACATAGTAACCATTGTGCAGGTCATACAAATTTAATTTGAAAATAAGTAGGTAAGTCTAAATCATCGTAATATAGGTGTATTTTTATTAATTAATAATATATATTATATATTATTGCAATATTCATGTATTTCAAGAATTTTATACGACTTAGCTTAATATGTTTATTAATAACTTTTAAATTTTTATAAATGACTTAAATAAGATACATATTTCATACCCACTTAATATTTCACATTTTCATATACCTAGTTAACTTACAACTGATACAGCAAATCAAGATACTCATAATATATTATAATAGTATCTACTCATTATAAAGAAAATATTAATGTAATTAGGTATTCTTAATAATTATTAAAAACCATTTGCAATAAATTAGAAGTTATATTTTTATATCTATTAAGTAAATTATATATAAGATGCTTAAATTTAATGTTTATACTTATTATAATAAAACTATTAAAATTTGAAGGCTATTTAAAAAAAAAATTGATTCATCGGATAGACAAAATTAATAATTATTAATAATATACCTAATATTATGTTTAAATGTTTTTTTTTATTAATAAATAGTATAAGTAGGTATACTATTGTTATATCATTGTTGTAATGTATGATGTATACCTACTGTCCTATTAAAAAAGTTTATTTCCTATGTAATAATATAAAATAATATTGTATTATATTATATTAACGGTAAAACTGTATAAGTGTAATGCTACGTAAAGATAAAATAAAACTTGTCTTCAACTTGCACTTACCTGTAACGTGTGGACGGTGTAGGGTAGCTGTATCGGCGGTGAATCGCAACAGTCATTGTCGTCGTCTTCGGTCAATGGTATCACACACAAACACTTAAATATATATACAATATATTATTATATGTTTTATCGATGATAAATAAATTTAATATTCGTTCGTGGGACGCGCCTGTTGTTCTCGTTCGGAACACTAATATATTTTTCTTAATTTTACACTACACGGTAGAAATATATATTGTCCGTATGCCATACAACATAATATCATACATATTATTATATTAATAAAACCGGACACGACCGCGACCATCGACGCCGATCTAGGTATCTAACATTTACGCTCCGACTGACACAACCGGTCCGCGCCGCAGACGCATTGCGTTTATAGATTTTTCATCTTGTATAATATTATTATACGTGTTTTTTTTTCAAATTTATCGTTTTTACCATTTCCTAGGCTGATGACGCGCGCTCGTACGGCAGAGAAGGGGAACTTACGTGACAGGGGTAATTCGTTCAATGGCACACGTGATGAAGAAGGAGAGAAGGGGCGGTGGATGGGCCCAAATGCAGTGATCATTATATTATTAGGTACCTATAGCTTAGTAAAACATGAAAATAGAAGTGTATAACATACAATGTAAGTTAATCATAATATTACGATTTACGGTACCTAACGAACTTATAAATCTTGAAAAAAATGTAAGGAACAACCAAGCAAATAAGTTGTTGTACTTACACTCGTTTCTAAATTTATTTATTTGGTAAAAATTGCTATACAAAATAGCGCTGTATACTGAGTCCCTATACCTGAAGAGAAAAAAATAATATACTAATTGAGTCCCGGATACAAACGGAACATATACTAATTCAGTCCGGGGTTAGGAAATTAATTGTACCTATACGAATTTAGTCCCAATATTATTTTGAGTAAGATATATTAAAACCAACGTATATAAAAATTAGAAAAAGAAAAAGATGAAAATATCAAAGTATACTGCAAGAAGTTATATAAAAAAAAAAGTAAAATAAATCCAACATCAAATGCAGCTGTTGCAATTAAACACAATAACTAGATTTGAATATTATGCTTATCCCATACATTTTTACCAATATAAAAAATGTTATTTTATTAATTTATTATTATCTACATTTGTTAAATTATACACAAATTTGAAATTATTCATACTGTATTTTACCCCTATATTATTATATATTTATATTATAAAATATTAAAAAAAAAAACATTTTTAACCATACCTGTAGAATTCTTTGAAAGTCTGTAAAAATGGGAGGGAAAATGTTTTTTTTTTTAATTTAACGGCTCAGTTAGTATTTAAACATGGACTCAATTAGTTTTATAGGTACCTAAAATTTCACTAGACTCAATTGGTATATACCCTAAAACAACCCGGGACTCAATTCGTCATAAAAAGCTTTACTGGGACTCAGTTCGTATGCAGCCCAAAATAGATCAATTTTTTCTAAAACACCAGGACAAAATTGATTAAGGTATATAAAGATAACTGATGAATAATGACATAACACATAAGCCATAATATAGAGTGCGGATTTCTATATAATTGCATATATTTTCCCTTTTCACATTTTTGGATTTTTATCAGTAATCTATACGAATTTACGAATCATTATAGCTTGAAAAGATACTGGCAAATTTTTTTTTTGCAAATTTCTTCATATTTAATGGTTATTACTTATTGTATGGGTTCTCAACCTTTTTTGATTCACGCCCCCTTTCAAACCATTGTATCTTGTATGAGTTCACGCCTCACTCTCTCACTACTATACGATTGATGTATACTGTATACATAATATTTATATGTAAATGTGGTATATTAATACACGGATTTATAATGTATATGTCATAACTTTGTTGGTTATTGGATTAATTATATGAATATAACTTCAATGAAGTTTTTTTATCATATCATTTCATTTTTCGTGCTTTTTTCAAAATGTCCACGTCCTTCCTGAAATTTTGTCACGCTTCCCTAGGGGGTGCGTCCCCCCAGGTTGAGAAACCTTGACTTATTGCATATTAGACCGAACATTAAAAAAAAAAAAAAATGTATAAAATAATATTTTGTCAAGTAGAATAGTAGAAATATTAAAAACAATTTTGTTGGCATTAAATAATAACTGAAATAAAGATAAGATGAATAATCTATTATTATCAACGTTTGTGTCGACCTATAATCTTAATTTATCTTGTTAGTTGTTGTATCAATCTTGCTGTACCACACAGACACAGTCCATAAATCATGAATATACCAAAAATAAGTTTGGTTTACAACAAACTTCGAGAATAGATTTTCTCAGTAAATAAAGACATTGAAGTTTTCACTACTGATGGTATTTTGCAACCCTTGTGAAAAGTCTAATGTTTGTTGTTTGTAGTTTTAAAAATACATTTAGTTATTTAGAAAATTTCCTACATATCCCTAAGCCTCTCTTTCCAACAATTAGCACCAATGAAAATACCTGAATATATATCATATAAGTGCAATTTTTCTATACCTACTCCTACTTATATTTTATATTTTAATATAATTATACGGCCATACGGGAATAAAATTCCATTACTCCTGTAGTTATGTGTCAGTCTCACAGACTCCATTAAATACCAACATACCTAATGGGCATAGGCGGTTATTGGGAGAACTTGAGGGGGGGCTTATGCTCCTCAAAACGTCATCAAGCCACACCAGACGGTTGAAACGTCTACAAATATACGAGTAGATATGTACATTGGGATAAGACAAACATGTTAAGGCCCCCCCCCACGAATGTGACCAATTATCCGCTTATGCTAATAACTAATAAGTGTATACCTACATGGTTAAATCGTTTTTATTAAATATTATATTATTACTCACCGAAAACTTTAACTTGTAAAGGTATAGTACTTATAAACACTTAATATAGGTAATACTTATAAGTTACAACAATATATAATAGGTATTTATAATTTATACGTACCTATTTAAGTTATAAATGTATAAATGTGTAATTGAAAATATGTATACTACCATATACCATTAAGTATTAATTATAATATTTAAACTGTATAATTGTAATTATAATTGTATATAATTGTATTAACATTTTTTGTCAATTTGGAACTTTTTGAAAATTTAATAAAAAACAAAAACCGTTGTTGCCAACCGTTGCAAATCATATAGAACAGATTAAATTAGTTAAAATTGATTTTACTATTTTTTTGTAGGAGTTAAATAATGTTCATGAGGTGATTAGAGTTTAGCATGGGCCATGGACTAAGGTTTAAGATATATCTTATCCGTAATGATCGTAATAATCTTGGACACTGACCGACTGACCTTGTCTCAAATTTGAAATTACCCAAGTTCTCAATTAAATTAGTGATAATTGTTATGAAAATGTCCATTATTACCAACTGATTTTACCAATGATAGGAAAAAGTGATAAATCTTATCAATATTGTTATGATACCCCAAGGTTTATAGATAATATTATCTATGAACCTTGGTGATACCCTATACTGTATAATACGTGTATATCGTGTTTGTTATTGTTCGACTACTTTACTTACAAGTTACAAACAAATAACAATTAAACAATCATAAAACAATATTATTAGCCTACTTTTGATATAAAACAAGACCAATTGCCCAAGTAAAAGTTTCTGTAAATCATTAAATATGTCTTATATGTTAGCGCATTTGTTTAACGGCTGGCAAGTCGATCAAGCAATTCTCTCGGAGGAAGACAGGGTAGTTGTAAGTAGAATATTTTACTTATATGTATATTTAATTAGAATAGGTATGGATTTTGAATCTAACTATTTACTTAGTTTCTATAAATTCAAGTTGAAGATTTATATATTGTACAAAATTTTTTTTTTAGCTAATTTTGAATTTTATAATTTTTTTTGCTATTGTTAACTACAAATTATTCATAAACTAACATACTAATAGTATTATTCTTTAATTCAATTAAAAAGTTTAAATAAAACATTGGCTTATAGTACTTAAGTAAAAACACATTTCTTTAATTTGAGTAAATAAAAGACATTTTGTTTTTATTAAAAATATAAAAAGATTTGTCATCATTAAATTACGACAAATATGAAAATGTTATGGTAATTTATTAAATATTAACTTTATGTTTGGTTATAGAAATAATACACTTGGAAACAATTTTGCATGTTAAAGAATGTTATGTTATGTTAAAATTTTGATAAAAATAGGAAATGTAAATTTAAATAGGTAGGTAATTTGAAATCATTATTAAGTAAATCACTAAAATGGATAGCTTATTTGAACAACTTTTTTAAATGATTTTCAGATCTCTGTTATTTTTTCCATAGTTTTTATTGGTTCAAAATCCATATTCTAGTATATTAGCCTAGCATTTGTTTTATATATTTGAACTATTATAATTTACAGGTAATTCGTTTTGGTCATGATTGGGATCCTACATGTATGAAAATGGATGAAGTTTTGTATAATATTGCAGAAAAAGTGAAAAACTTTGCTGTTATATATTTAGTCGACATCACCAAAGTACCGGATTTTAATAAAATGTAATTCTAAATAAACTATTTTATTGATTATTATACATTTATACATAGGTATACCTATTATGCTCTCATTATAATTATTATTGGTTGTATTTTATTTAGGTATGAATTGTATGATCCGTGTACGGTTATGTTTTTCTTCCGCAACAAACACATAATGATTGATTTGGGTACCGGAAATAACAATAAAATTAATTGGGCACTTGAAGACAAACAAGAAATGATAGATATTGTTGAAACCGTATATAGAGGTGCCAGAAAAGGACGTGGTTTGGTAGTTTCTCCTAAAGATTACTCTACTAAATACCGCTACTAAATAGTTAGTATAGTATATATTAGTTTGTATCCTATATGATTCATCTTATGTCTATGTAATGCATTATGTGTCTGTATATATTTATGTATTTAAAATAAATTGTTAATAATCATATTTAATATACTTCTATACCAATAAATAAAATATTTTTCGTAACTGTAGAAGTGAAAATAATATAAACAATTTTAAATTCTTTAACTTTAATATTTATTATTAGCTGTCCCACCCGGCGTTGCCCGGGCAAAAGTAACATCAGGTGAAAACCGAGATTTTTTTTTATATTATATTGATAATAATAATAACTGAAAAATATGTTTTTTTATATGTTTTATTTTTATTATTTTTTGATGGTATTTCCTTTTTTGGCTAAAATAACCAAACTACTGACAGAGCTAACTCTAAAACATGCGACATAAAACTGTCCATGTGAAAAACATTCTTCTCTCAAGCCAATCCCTGCCATGCCAATGATTGTCCTTTTATTAATAGTCATAGCAAAGCAAACTTTGAGTGGGAATTGTACTCGTATTATTTTAAACTCAAAGGGATAATCGGTTTGAATTAACGTTATTCTCGGGATTATAACTATATCTCCTCTAGCACATCCAGTGATAACAAAAGCTTCTATTAAATTTTTGTGCAGAGCTTTAACTTGCAATCTTGGTTTATTTTTGATTAAAATTTTTCATACAGTTCACCATAGAGGAACACATCAATAAATACCAAAAATAATTGTCCGGCTACCACCAGCTCACATTTGACAACCATATTAATTAATTGTAAAAATATAAGAAATTTTAGGAAATATTAGAAAGAACCATACATAAACTTTAGTGCGTATATGAAGACGCATTAATATTCGAAAATAATAAGCAAAACACCTTGTCCTTGTGTATGCGTAAATGCTTAGGATCTTTTATGACTTCATGTTATTTTAATACGAAAAACCGTTTCACGATCAAAATCATCCATAATCATAATTGTAAAATAATAATTTAACCTATCAGTATCGAAATAAAAATCGTATAAATTTAGACAATTTTGAAGACATTTTATCGATTTAGAATAATAATTATATTTTCTTATGTGTTTCATTTAAATACAATTGTTAATCTGTATTTGTATCTGACATCTGTATATATAAAACAGTAAGCTGATTAACTGATCTATCAAAGCATTAGTGATAAATGTGTCAATACATAAATCAGGTTGTTATAGCAATCATTTGTAAACAAATATTATAAACAAAATTTCCATCATCCCCGTTTGAGCAACCCTTTAAAATGCAAATTTTGAAAAATCCTTTCTTAGCGCACGTCTACATCATAATAGCTATCTATATGCCAAATTTCAGCCAGATCCGTCCAATGGTTTGAGCTGTGCGTTGATAGCAGTCAATCAGCTTACTGTTTTATATATACAGATTTTTAAGTTTTATATTTTATTAATATATTAAAAGTACAGCATCTTTGAGTAAAATACCATTTTGTTGTATTATGTTTTTCTTACATACATTCTAGTTGTTTGGTGACATTAATATATGTATAATATAGGAATTCTTAACTAGAAATAATTTTAAAAATGATTTTTTATCTTACATAATTTTTATTTTTTTGATTCTCGTACAATATAAGACCTTAATAAAATGTTGATGTTTTGATTTAAAATAATAACAGAACACTGGTAATTAATTCTGTTCAGACGTATTATGACACCTTAATTCCCAATACATGTGTTAATCCATGACAATTATATACTGGAATACTGTGTTGGATACATTAACTTGTATTAAATATTTAAATAGTGACCAATGGCCACAGAAATCGTTAGGTATATAGATTATAGGCATTAGGTACACCTTACGGTCATTAATCACAGAAAAATCGTGATATTCGTATAATCGTTTTAGAACAGATTCCGCCCTTTTAAATATGCCGTCCATACAACAAGAAAAAAAATATAGTAAATATTTGTATAACTTTTTTTCCATTTCTTACAAAATTTGTCACCCTAGGTCCGGGCTTCACAGTCCTAGGCGTAAATACGGCCCTGTATGTATTTAGTATTTAATATTTATATAGGTAATACTGGTAATAAGTACCTAATATTTAAGTAAGTAGCATAATATAATTATATTAGTTAATTATATCGTGACTGTGAGAATAACTATTTCTGTGTTAGGTCGAGTTAGGACTATGAGGATATGACGTATGATCACGATTTTGATAAACTATTGATAAATCGTGTTAATGATCAATGATCACCATTCACCACCGCGGCTAATTTAGATAGAGACGGTGATCACCATCGTCTATCAGTATCACGAATTAAGATATACCTTAATATTTAATATTTAAGTTTATCTTTAATCGTCATCACCACTTTTGTTATTATTGATCGCTTCACGCTTGCGGTTATCAGTGATCAGTTTATCACTGTATAAATTTTATCAAACTAAAATTAATGTTATCATAGAATAGTAATAAATAATAAATAATGTAACAATTACAATAATATAATAGGTATAATATTTGTAAACATTACTCAATTAGCTAAAAAAATATTTTATATTATATTACCTACTAATATTACTTAGGTACTGCACTATAAATTTTAACTTGGTATTTTTTAAATTATTATTATTGTATAACTATAGTAATTAATAATAATTGTCAAATAATAATGACAGATATGCTAGTTTGATGTACAAGACTGATTTATTTCATAAAAATAATACATTACCTATTATATATCACTAATTTTTACATTAAAATATTTTTAATTTCTTTATTAATTTATTATAATTTTTAAATCTTCAAAAATGGACGTAAGTGATTTTTACCTAAAACATGATGTATATAATTTCTAGTTGATATTTTTAAAATATTATAATGTTATTAAACAACACAATTATATAGAATACTGCCTTGGAACGGAAATTGAATAGCAAGACTGCTGCTCTCACGGTATTAAGTGAAGAATTAGAAAAATGTCGAATAGAACGTGATCATTTGAAAATAATTTTGGAAAACAAAATGTTACATAATACATACAATAGAGTAAAACAATTTATTTTGAAAAATAAATTTTCTACTTGATGTACATTTTTGTATAATTTAGAATTACCAGTTGAATTACGATAAGCTTGTGAATCAACTTAGAGAAGAAAATAAAATTTTGAGATTAGAAGCAGAGGATATGCGTCAAAAATTACAAGATGCTCAAGGTGACAACCAAGTAAGACATTTTAAATAAGTTTTTGATATTTTGATTATTGTTATAATCAAATAAGTATATTGAAAGCTTCAATTTGGAGTAGACAGTAAAAAATTCTTGCTTGAAATAACTTCTTTTAACTAACAACAGTTACAACTATAAGATGGAAATTTAGTTAGAGATTTCATTGTTAAAAATTAAAAACTGTTTAAGGGTACTATTCAATATTTTGATGTTTGGTTTTTACTTAAGGTAGTAGTGCAACATTTTTAGTATAATAAATATGACTTAGGTATTTGTAGTCTTACAAAATAAATCAAAATTTTATAAATACATATATTTGTCAGTTTTATTAATCTATTTTCTATTTTGATTAATTCAGTTTAAAATAATTGTGTACATAATATGAATCTAAAAAAAAATATCTATAATCCAAGATATCTTAAGTAAAAATATCAACTATAGTGGAAAGAATTATTAATACTACATGAAAAAAACTTTAGAAAAGAATCCCCTTCTTCAGTTTGAAACTTTGGAATGTACTTGAAGTTATATTATTATTAAGAACTAACAAATTTTTATTTTTAGAACAATTTTAAGACCACTTTAAATGTGTTGATAATAATACTAGAGTATAATCATAATGTTTAAGAATGATTCTTTTTTTAAAAAATTATGTTTAATAATTTTTAACAGGTATTAAGAACTGGTGGTTTTGTCAAAGATTGTATTAATACAATATTAACAAGCTCTGATAGTAAAGAAGAATTAGTTAAAAATTTAGAAATAATTCATTCAAAGGTATATATTATCATCTCATGTATATATAAAATTGTTAAATTATATTTAAAAAAATTGTTTTTTGTTCACTTTTAGTATCAGCAATTAAAGCTTGATTTTGGTTTATTACTGGATGACAAACAAGAATTAATCACTGAGCGAGATGGATTTAGAAGTAAAATAAGACGGTTAAATTATCAATTAGCGGCTTCTTTAAATGCCAACAAAAATCAATGTATATTAGATATCGATAGTATATTATTAGAAAACAAGTATGTATTTAAAAATGACTACTTAAAAAAACTACTTACAATGAATTTAAAAAATATCAATTGCATGATATTTAGGTATTTAAATGAAAGACTGCAGTTAGAGATTGCCGAAAAGGAAATGTTAAGAAAAACAAATTCATTATACCAGGTTTATGTCTTTTACAACTTTTTTCGGTACAATTTTTGAATGTAGACTGTTTATATTGTTCAGTTGATTGAACATGGGTTATTAAAATATATGTTTATGAATTATGAATAATGATTGATTCACATAGTTTATGCCGTACTTTGTATCATTTTGAATTAATATTAATGTGCACTTTTTTCTTTTCTTTTTTAAAAAAATTAATTGATGTAGAACAATATGATTTCACTGCAATACATTTTTAGTTTTTTAACTCAAATATTTTTAATTGACATTGATTGGTGTTGTGTGTAAAAAAAAATATTTTCTCATAAATGCAAATAAATCTTGATTTTGATTTAGTTATAATTATTAATTTTAGTATTAGATTGTTTAAGACAAATTTTAACTCTGAAAAAATGCAATATTTTATGTTGATTCTACTATCTACAATTTAAACATAAAAAAAAAAAATGGCAGAGTACATGGTTATTTAAATTGAAAAAATAATAATTTCATGTTGGAAAGAAAAGAGAAAATAAAATAACAGGCAAGCATTTAATTTTTACCCAATATAACTTCATTTTTGTGATAGCAACCACTATCTTAATAACTTCTATCATAACAGTTATTTACTAATATTTTTTTTATTTTTTTTTTTAGAATATTGATATAATGGTTTGCTTTAGAAAAGATTTGTTATCTAACTCGCATGACATCAACATTTGGTATATTTGTATTTTTTAGAGTTCTTGATTGCATAAACCTATTTTCTTTACAAATTACTTTCAATGGAATAACCAAATTTTTATAATCAAAATAGAAATATTTTAATTATGCAGTAGTGTTTTTATTTTTTTTTTAATAATTTACTAACTAGTCTTTTTAATGTAATTAACTAAAAAATATATTATTATAACAAAAAATAACATTTCATCACAATTAATTTTCTACTTATTATCTACTTATAGTTCATTTTATTTAAATTTGTTATCAAAATGTATAAATTTAATAAAATATTATTATTTTAGAGCACATCAAAAACAAATGATGATTTATCTTTATTATCTGCTAATAATTCAATAACCCGTAAAGTACTAGCTTGCAAACAAAGTGAGTAATATTAAAGTTTTATTATTATTTTTATCAACAAATTTTAATTTAATTTAGTGCAACAAATTTTGGAAACCGGTAACCTTCAAGCTTTGTTTTCAAACAGCACAACATTAGCAGATTTAAGAAAATTATGCCAGACATTATTTGAAGCATTACAAGATAAAAGTATAGCACTTAATCATCAGAAGAAGACAAATAAGTATTGTTTTACATAGTTATGTATATTAATATATATTATAAACATGTTATATTATTTAATTATGTTTAGAGTATTAGCTAAACGATTAGAAGACTTGGAAAATAAATTGAAAACAATTAACCACGGGGAAGCCATTATGTCACCTTCATTGGTTTTGTTGAATGAATGTTCAAATACATCTGATGAAACTGATATCGAAACAAGTTCTATTGATGGTTAGTAAAATAAACCTATGTGGAATTTTATTAACATTGATTATAACATTTTAAATTAATTATTTAAAATATTTTATTTTATTTAATGGGATTAATAACTAAAAATGTATGATATATCCAAGTAAAAATTAGTTTTAATAAATATCTTGAGCCGGTTCTACCTTCTATTGTGCATGTGTGTTAATAATATGACAATTGTTTTCTTAATAGTTTGATAATTACTATAATTGCCCTGTTCATACAATGGCATTTTTAATAGAAGCTATCAAATTCTATTATTATTAATCTGAATTGCTTTAAAACCAACTTCTTAATTAACTTATGACACTATTTGATACTAACTTTTAAATATGATTAAAAGGTAATAACAATATATTTTATGTACTAATTTAATAAAATTATACTTATATTTAATTTCAGAATCAAATACTTGCTTAATTTATAAAGAAGATGAATCTATAATTAAAAGTAAGGAATTTTTATTGTTTACCCAAGGGTGACTAATATTAATGTGCTTGTGAGTTATATAGATAATTACAATAATATCATTAACCAAAATGCTTATAATTAAATTTTAAAAATCTTTACCAAAAATTCAAAATGCTAAGTAAATTTTGATTTTTTAAATAAGATAACAAGCCACAAATTGGCCACCCTTGGCTTATATTATTGTATTTTTTTGTATAATTAAATAATAATATAATAGGTTTTTATAAAAAAATAATAATTTTTCTTATTATACAAATATTTTTTATAAATTAATGTACTAAAAACAAAAAATAAAATAAAATGGGAGTAATTTTAAAAAAAGAATCAAAAACAAAGTAACAGTTTTTTGTTCTTGTTTAAGCCATTTATAGTTTTTACTCAAATTAATCGACTACTTGATTATAAATTCTCAACTATCTGAATAGCTTTGAACGCTATGAAGAATGTGATTTTTGCTCTTACCAAAATGTTCCCCGTAATGTGTTACTTATTATTTATTAATAATCTTTTTTTTTCAGATATTAATTTTGATAAATATCCTAATGAAATGAATACTCTACCAAAAAATTTGCAACAACTTGTTACTGAGGCTATGCAAACAATAACCATTGATTCATCTAATCACTCTAATCCCTCTATTTCTACCAAAGCTGGTCTTAGTTCTACTTCAGATATAAATATATAATGTAATACTCCATAAAATATAATATTATGTATTTTTATTTAAAAAGAAGTATTATTGTACAAAGAAAATAGTGTATTAGTACTTAATTTAAAATTAAAGTCTTTGCTATTTGTGTTTTAAATTTTTAAATTATTTATTATTTTATTATTTAAGGTAAGAGTTTAACTATCATTGTCACACATTCTTACTTTATTATTATATTTGTGTAAAAATGCAGTAGTATTATCATCATTATATTATGCACTTTTTATATTTCTGTAACACTTTATAAATATATAAAAAATATATACTTTTAAACTGAAATTGTTATTATTTGAAAACCTCATATTGATAAAACAAACATGACGTATAGAATCTAAATAACACAAATATACAATTGATACAAGGATATTTTATTTTTATTAACCATTTTACCTTTAGAACCATTGCATTTTTTTTTAAAACCAAAATAACAATTATTTAGTTTAATATATTTAAGATCTGTATATTTGTACTATACATATCTTTTAAATATGTATAAATTACTTATAATTATTCTAACATTATATTTTACTTTGTCTGCCAGGCCCAGCTAATGGTACATCTCTTTCTTCCCAAAGTGTTACACCATCACAAGCACATATCTTTTTGTTATTTTCAAATAAACCTGAAGATCTAGCTATAATACCACAAGCAATTCTGTAAAAATAAAACAATGATAGTTTAATTGTTGAAATAGGAAATTACTAATAATGATTAGGTTAGAGTAGTGGTTCTCAACCTATGTGCAGCGGCACAATACTGTCGCGAGATTGTCTAGGTGTGCCGCGAGAAATGTTATTAAATATTGAAAACAGCGAAGTTGCCGAAGTTGTTATAGTTGTCAAGTCCGTGAGTGTGCCGGGAAAGTTTGTGATGTATAATAGTGTGTCGTGAACCAAAAAAGGTTGAGAACCACTGAGTAAGAGAATTACTAGCATTTGCCCATTTGTCTTGCACAATCATAACTCGTAAGTAAAAGGCCAGGTAAAGACTAATATGTTTAATATTAGGAAAAATTTGTGTATTTATTAGTATTTAGATAATTAATTTTGTATATTTAAAAAAAAATATATATTTATATTAAAATCATAATTAAATTTTATAATATATTTGATTATTTGGAATTCTACATGCACCGAGGATATGGATTAATTTGATTTGACATTAGTTATTGACCACCTAGGTATTATACGTATATAATTTATTTATTTTTTTGTATTATTCTTATCAATAGATGCTTTTATTATTAAACAACTTAAAAATAAAGTTAGTACATATTTTTATAACATTGTAGGGGTTTATACTTATTACATATATTATTATGATTTTATAGGGCTATATTATGTCCTTTACCCTGCTTTAATAATAATTAAAAAATACAAAAAAAATTATATAATTATAAATTAAATAATAATAATAATCGAAAAGTAAATTTAAAATATTTTCATTTATGTTTAGCACAGAAGTATAGAATTTTTAATTCAATCACAAACTGTAATAATTGTTGCTCTTTACAATAATATTTTTGTTGACTAAATTAAAATCAATAATAATTTATGGTTATTTTACTGAAAATAATAAGAACCATTTTAATATTATTTAGATAAAATATATTCAATTATAAATTGTTTTAAAATATATATTAATTTTAAACGTATATATTATTAAAAGTTAATAAGTTTTTATATACTTTTTTGAAAAGTAGTAAATTTTTTGTGAATGGGAGGGGGGAGAATTGTGAGTTTAACCATGGGTTAAAATATACTTTGATATTAAATGTCTTGATCACAGTTTAAAATAACTTACACCCTAACAACGAAAGATATGTTTTACTGTAATTTATTACTGTCATACATTTATAACCCAAGCAAATATTTTAAAAATAAATCTCGATAATGTATGTTTTTTTTTTAATAAATCAATTATAAAATTAATTTACTTTTTCCCGCTATTTCCATCAACATCTGATGTATTGATTTTAGTTTTACCACAATCATCTTCATTTTCTGTAATACCAACTGCTCGACCAATTAAATGTGATACATTTATTAATTTATCTTTAAAGTAAAATATTGCTCTTCCATCTTCATTAGCAGTGATATTTCCTAAATCACCTGTGTGCTGTAATATAAATATAAATGATCTAACCGAATACAAATAAAGATAAATGATAAACAGTACCAACCAATTATAGCTAGAATTCTTGTTTGGGTAAACTCATTAAAAATAAGTTATACCAATATATTCTGATCATTATAGCCCCCAAAAGGACAAAGCATAACAATAAAGTAAAGCTTTATATTTTATGTTTTATAATAATGCTTAGTAAATTATAAAAATTTTTTTAGCATACCCTAAAATCTGGGCCATCAGTTTGATTGCCATGTGACGTTTGTTTCAAATTAAGATGATCTCCAATTCTAAAAAGAATGAGTTAAATTATAAGAATTATAATTAATTATTTAAATTATTCAAACCTATCACATCCATCAGATAAATCCCCACATTCATATACATGGATGCCATGTTTTCCTGGAGATAAACCATCAATAGTACCATCCACTATACATTCATTATTGTTTATCTGAACAAACCGAACAACACCTTTTATACCTAATTTACTGTAACCAGTTGATCCACCTAACATAGCAACAGCGGCGCCTAAGTTCTTGTCATCTTAAAAAAAAATTGATTAAGTTGTATTAGATGTATTTAAAATAAAGACTGAACAAAATAACTCTTACATGTAGCACTTCCATATCCTTTAAGTACTGCTTTAATGCCGGTTTTTTCAATAGAATTCAAAATAAGGGAAGATGGTTGATCCGTAGTAACAGTAACAGTTCCAGTTTCAAAAGATATATGAATGTTAGATTTTGAAATACCATTTTGGCTTAGTTGATCCTGTATTTTATCAATACATGACGGAGAAGACATTTGAACAGCAAATTCTAGCTATAGGGATAATTAAAAATATAGTAAAATATATGTACCAAAGATATGATGCGTTTTATTATTAAAAATAAAGAAAATGTAGTATATAATACAAAACAATAAAAATATTAAGTTAAATGATAATCAATTTAACCAGTTAAAATTTAAATAGGTAGAATATCTACCTAATATTACAATAATATGTTTCTAAATTGAAACCAAAATAATAGTCAAGTAAATCTTACCTTAGCAGACATTTTGGCTGTATATTTTTTTTTATTATGTAGTTTATTATTGTTTAAAATTTATCCGTGTTAACTATCTAATTTAATATTATTTGAATAGATAAGTGTAAAAGTGTTGAGTGTTGGATGTGGTTGATAATATTCAAGTATTTAACAAAAACACTATGTAATAACTTATAGGCAAGAAATATTGTTGTAAATAAAGTAGTATTAAATAGGTAATGATTATAACAGATAATCGAACATTATGTTGTTATTATTTAATATTTTTTCAATCTTGAAGGAAAGATAAATGAACTGTTAAATGAAAACTTTAACAATATTTGACAAGTAGATATTTAATAATTATTTTGTGGTACTTAGTATAGTTATAGTTACGTAAGTGGTAAGTCATAAGCATGAATTAAGATAATATATACCTAATACGTTTGTTCTTTGCTAATACCTATGTATTAAATATCAATTCATGGTCATAAACTCATAACTCATAAGTCATAAGTTACCATTACAGTGAATTGTAATTTATAATGACATAAATTGACATTGAATATTCTGTGATAATAGCACAGACTAGTGAGTAACCGATAACACGGTACCGGCTATTGATAAACGAATGATAAATTTTGATGGATACTATGGAATATGGATACTTGTAAGTAAGGTAAGACTGTCTTAAGTCTAACTTAGTTTACTTATACTTAATATACTTATACATCAGATAACTTATAAAGCGTTCTGTTGTTTTTATTTTTTAACGTTTTTTTATTAAAATACAACATGGAAGTCGTAGACGAGTCTGTTCCCACAAAAAATCCATCTGGAAAAGTAAGTGTTTGTACTTTGTATTACTATTTTTCTATTGCAAATTTGGTATAGGAGACTACCATGTTTTTTGAAAATATAAAAATACTGTTATCTAAGACTACCAATGGTACTTTCTTGTTATTTGAGACTAGCCCCTAGTCCCTACGGCTATTTTCGCGACTACCACAATTAGCTGAAAATATGCTGAATGATGTATTGATATATCGGTACATAATATAATTTTACCATTTTTGTTCGTGTTGGGTGACAACGACTAATATTATTTTATTTGTCGAATTACCATTTTCACCCCATGTGTAGCACCTGTGGAGTCAGGGGCGGATCTTGGGTATTTTGATAGGGGAGCCACATATAAATTGTATAATGATTCTTTAATCATAATTAATAATACATACCTACTCTTGTTTTTAAACAAATTGGTAATATATTTAATATAATGTTGACTCCATAATATCACATACCAAAATAATAATTTATACATATAGGCAAGTATAATATCATAAAAAAAAATTTCGATAGAAAATTGACAGGGGCACGTGTTCCTGTGACCCTCCCCCAACCCGCCACCGTGTGTAGTGCATAAATACTGGGTATTAAATATTTTCTTTATTTCTTTTTATAAATAAATATATAATTCGAATGTGGCATCTGCACAACATCTACAGGTTAAAAAAAAAATTAATTAAAAGAACGTTGCACCCGCATGAACGAATGTGTGCAAATTTTAATAGTCTTTGATAACAGTATTGTGATGTTTCACAAAAAAAAACCGCGGTAGTCGCAATAACGGAGCCACGGAGGTAGTCGCGATAATAGCAGTAGTCTCGTTTAATAGAAAAGTACCCACATTTTTAATTTCTTAATAGATACCTATATCATTTTCTTATTTTTAATTTTTTTCTTTAGTTTATTAGCATTGGTCAAAAGAAAATTATTGTTAGCCTGTACAAAGATTTACTTCAAAAACAGCTTGAAAATCTAAACATGCCCCGATTGAACTTTAAACAAACGATCTTCGAAATTTCAAAATCTTCAGGAGTTGGACAACGTACAGTACAAACCACTTTGTCTCAGTATAAAAAACATGGTACATTCTCATCGCCTAACATGACAAAAAATAGACCTACAATACTTCATAAAATCGACGAGTCTGATAAGAATGCAATCAGGAAGAAAATACATGATTTTTGGAGGAACCATGAAATACCAACAATTACAAAAATGTTAACTGCCATTAACGATGATCAAACATTGCCAAATATTAAACGGTCGTCATTACAGAAAGTATTAAAAGATTTGCAATTTGAATATGTGAAAAAGAACCGTAACAGTGCACTTCTCGAAAGAGAAGATTTAATAACTTGGCGCCGAAGTTATTTAGAAAAAATAAGGTATTACAGAATGCAAAACAGACCAATATACTATTTGGACGAGACGTGGGTCGATACGACGGTGAACTCATCACGTGAAGCATTTATTCAAAACCCAACAACAAAACAAAAGGAAGCCTCTGGGAAAGGTAAGTTTCTTACCGTTTTACACATTGGGTCAACAGATGGCTTTGTCCCGGGGGGCCTTTTATGTTTCGAATCCAAAACAAATTTAACAGACTACCATAACGAGATGAATGGAGATATATTTTATGAGTGGTTTGTACGAATTTTGCCATTATTAAAAGAAAACGCCGTCATTGTGATGGACAATGCATCCTATCACTCCGTGAAGAAATGCCAAATGCCAACCATATCTTGGAAAAAACAAAATATTATAGATTGGCTTGAGAGCAAAGGGGAGATCGTTACTCATCCGGTAGTTAAAAATGATTTATTAAAAAAAGTGAGAAAACTAAAAAAACAATTTGACAAATACGTGATAGACGAATATGCTAAAGATAACCAAAAACTCGTATTGCGATTGCCGCCATACCACTGCGAGCTAAATCCAATTGAGCTCGCGTGGGACTCTGTTAAAAGTTATGTCCGGATGCACAACACAACTTTCAAATTAAAGGACGTACTTGAATTAATAAAAAAGGGGGTGGAAAATGTAACATCAGAAATGTGGACTAAATTTGTTAGACATGTGATAAAAGAGGAAGATAAGTTTTGGAATATTGAGAATTTAACCGATGAAATATTGGACAAAGAACCCAATGAAGGAGTACATTATAATATCCATAAAAGAGAAACATGTGATACAAGTTCTTCAGATTTAGATTCCGATTAATTTTTTGTTTATAAATTCTTTTTTGTATCTTTTTTTTTATATTAATTTTTTTTTTTTTTTGTTATAATTTTAATTTTTTTTTTTTACTAAATGCTTATTAAAATTTGTATTATGCAATGTACAATTACTTATTTTTGTTAAAATAAATAAAGAATTGCATAAATAAAATATTGACGTTACATGCATAATATTATTATTTGTATTGTTCCTATTTTATATTTAATTGTGATTAATCTTTAATCTTCATGGTTGCTACACAGCACAATAAATACACCCCTGTTACCGGGTGTTATTTTTTTTCATGGTATGTTACTTGAGCCAATGTATACATTATACAACCACCGCACCGCTTGCCGCTTAGGTTAGATTAGGCGGCCGTAGAATTAGCCACCGGTCGCTGCGTACTAAGTTAGTAAGGGCGGATAGGGGTATTTTATGTCACCGGTAGTTAAATTTAAGGTCCCAAATTTTTTTTAGTTCGCTTCGCTCGGAATGCACTTATAAAACAAGTGTATATTCTTAATCTCAAATTATTTTATTTTTTTATAAAAATATTCAATCATAATTATTAATTACATACTACATTATTAGTTTTTTTTTATATATCACTTTCAGCAGTAACCTTATCGATAATATTGTTAATGTTAATTTTAGTTCATTATAATATGATAATATTTATAATATAGATAAAATATTATATTCATTACCCATAATATAAATAAAATTCTAAAGAAAACGTACTAAATTGCGTGTATTAAAGCCGTAAACGCATAAGTATTTCATTAATAACTATACCTAGGTACACCAAATACCAATAAAATAAACTGCTTCCAAATTTTACTTACAATAATACAATATACATATTTCGATATTATAATTATACTATTATTATTAATAAGTAGCAGTGGCGTAGCTAGACACTTTTTCTTGGGTAGGCCCGATATTTTGATGTAATAAGAATTATCAATGAATATTTTTATTAAATAAAAAACATGATATAAAACATTTATTTTTGGAGAAAATCGGGTAGGTCCGGGCCTACCAGGCCTATCTTCTGCCTACGCCACTGATAAGTAGGGTTTTATTGAATTATTGTTGAGCTGTAATAGTTTTTACTAGAAGCTAATTAAAAAAAAAAGTAGGGCTCGGATTTTAAAGCATATAATATGCTTTTTTTTATATGAGATAGAAATCTAATGTTAACACATAAATTTGTTTCACATCATTCTGATTCAAAATAAACCGATTTATTTTTGTTTTTTTTTCGGCTATTTTTATGTAAATGCTTTTTTTTGTTGCTTTTATCAGTTATTTCAGCTGTAGAATTTTTATATGTTTATTATGCTACTATACCTACTTATAATAAAAAAATTGAATTAATAAGAAACGTAAAAACCCAGAATGTGGTTTAAATGTTTGTATTGGATTGTTATTATCTTCGTTATAGTCTTGTTTATTAAATTTATTTAACGTAGGTATAGATTGTCGATCTATATATTTATACTTTATAGTCTGCATTTCCTATACGCCATACGTTCAGTATGCCTTTAATAGATATCGACCATTTTAAAATTTAAGATTAGTGTTGTAATTTGAAATCTCTTGTATGAAGTATGCACCGATCACTTCAGTGGATGTAGAGAATTCGTTTTCTATAATATGTAATATAAATAATATATTTTCTAAATATTTAATTTTCTGTCGGATAATAGTCAGTTTCACTACTGCAAATCATTTTTAAAAAATGTTAATTCATTTTTATAACTATCTAGTTAATGTTAATTTTTGGTCATATTTTTTTTTAAAAAATAAATAGGTATATACCTACTTCGTTTTTGCTTTTTTAAAACAATCATGTGATTTTTTTTAGTTGCTTATTGTGCTTTAAAATCCGAGCCCTATTGATAAGTAATAAGTAATAACATTTAAAAAATAAAATTAAAAATACCGAGTTTTAACTAAATTAATAATTTAATTATTTGGTACGGACAAGGGCCCATCGGGGAAATCGCTATAATATAATAGGGGGCCTATTAACCCCTGGAGTGGGAGAATTTACGGCATTGACTAGGTGATAGAATGGGAGAAATTTAATATAATGTATAATGTAATGGTCAGGTTAGTTTTAATTACAACAATTGAACAATCATCGCTTTTTGTGCAAGTAGAAATTGGAAAATAAAAAATAAAAAATGATATTTTTCCACCATTTCGATTATTTTACATTTTACATAAATGAATTTGATCTATTTTAAGGTAACTTAATAGTCTTTAGATCCTTTTAATTAAAATACCTATTATAGCAGGATTCCGTAAGTGCGTATACTTATAGAATAACACATGATACGCGGGTATATACGTGTAAGGGAATACATTTATTT
The DNA here is from genome assembly GCA_009835225.1 of Aphis craccivora. Lineage (NCBI taxonomy): Eukaryota > Metazoa > Arthropoda > Insecta > Hemiptera > Aphididae > Aphis > Aphis craccivora. The sequence continues at coordinate 15,851 of VUJU01001269.1, read as the reverse complement.
TACAAACCTATTTGATATAATTTTGAATTAATAAATAAAAATATCGAACAAACTTTATCGATTTTACAGTTTCCATAAACAAAATCGCTGTTTACTTACTGTCTATAACGTGTCATTAATTCATAGGCCCGGATCCATAGACCATAGTATAAGACAGGGGTGGAAAACCTTTTAAACTTTTTTTTTTTTGAGCGTGCCATAAAAAATATTATACCTATTATTATATTATATTCAATATTGAGTATTGACCGATAAAAGCTGCTGTATGATGGAAATATTTTTACCTATTATATAATATATTATAATATGATAATATGATATATATTGTAAAAATATTTTATTCTTTTCGCTTGCCATGGATTTGCCATTCCTGGTCTAAGGACATAAGGTCTATGTCCGGACTCCGGATCACAAAATCGGTCTAGTCTGGCTCCAACAACGCGTTTTGTATATTAAAATTAATCATAGACATTGCGAATCGGCAGGGCCGGCGAGAGCTTTGGTGGGCCCCAAAGCTGATTATTTCCAGGCCCCTTCACTTAATGGTAATGTATAATATAATAATATAATGGTATAATGATATTATAGATAATTGTTTAATTTTGAGAAAACGGACGATAATGTTTACGCTTTAACTTGTAATTCTAAATTATGCAGAACATAGAAAATATATAATTTGTATAAAAGTAATTTTTCTAAAATCAACAGATTTGTAAAATGTGTTCTCCTAATGTCACCGTTCTAGACCCGGGCCTACAGAGTACAGGGCTTGTGCGGTTGTGCTTAAATACGCCTCTGACAACGGGCCTCCCAAAAGGTCCGGGCCCCGGGGCTCTAGCCCCTACTGCCCCACACTCTCGCCGGCCCTGCGGATCGGTTACGTATTATTGGCAACCGATAAAACGTATAGTTACGTATAGTGTGATCCACGCCATAATATAGGTAAGTAATCATAAAAAATTAAAATGTCATATACCTAATAATATATATTTCTAGGAGTATGATGTATGATTTTAGACTGTAGTCTTAATTGTGGCGGGGTAGTAATTACTAATTAGTGTATGTAATTATTATAAATATAAAATTAATAATAACGTATAGTAGGTATAATAGGTATATATAAGGGTTGGTTGTAGGGGGGTTAAGAGCACGATAATACATTTATAAGTGTTTTAAACATTTTCCTCCTCGATTAATTTTGAATTTTATTTCTAGTTTTTGTAATAGTTTTAATAATTTTTAACTAATTTTTTTTAAATTATGTCGTATAAGGAAATGTAGTCGCGGTTATGTGACAATAAAAGTTATACTATAATATACAATATATTAATTAGGTATGGTTTATAAATGACAAATTCTTGTTGATAGAGATAATGGGATTGAGACTACAACTGACTAGTAATAGTCGGGATAACCGAAAAGTACCGTTTTTTCAAAAAAAATTTTAATAATAAATATTTAATGGCTATCATTTATTTTAACCGTTGTTAAGGTACTTCTAATTGAGAATAGTCGTCTTTGAATATATTTTTATTGTCTTGTATCTATGAAAACTATTTGTTATTTGTTTCTTAATAAATCAGTATAATATAACAGTTGACAAATTTATTATTGTAATTGGTTATAATCGTTAATTTCACTTCAACTTTTTTTCAATAAGTGAATGTAGTTGAGTTTATTATTTTTAATACATATTATTATGTATTCCAATTTTTCATAAAGGTGAGTGTTCTATTTTTAAATATTTATTTATAAATTAAGAGCATATTACTTCAATATTAATTTATTCAATGTTAAGTGGTTGTTTATTATAACCCGCCATATAAATATTAAATAATGATAGTTGATTGCAATAAAGAAAACAAATGAACATTAAAACTATTACTGCTTATTTTGTTTAGGTTTGGTTCAATACTTAAAATGCTTGAATGTTGATGCATTGAAGTGTATATAGTATATTATATAGGTATGTAGAATTTTAATGTTGATAAAATATCACATGTCTAGAATAATAATTTAAAATGTTTTTATAATATGAACAATGATGGACAGTTGGTTGGTTTGGTCACTTTGGTAGCCGGTACCATGTTACCATCCATGAATAGTAAGGGATTTAAATTGCAGAATTTATCAGAAGAAGAATTTTCAGACACGGATTTTGATAATAAACTTAATTCTGATGGTTCGGCATCGCCATCAAGTTCTGAAAGGTAAGTTCACTTCATTATATAAGTTTATTAGACTAAACATTATAATATGTATACCTAATTCTGGGTATTAATATATGTTTTAAATAATTACAAAATAATGGTTCTTATTAATTTAGAAATGTATGATTTTGCATCTCCTTTGTGATTCTTATATCAAAAAATTATAGGCAAAAATATAATGTAATGCTGATTTACAACATTTTTATTTTTCTTAATAACTTATTATTGAATAAAAAAAAATCCTTAAAATAATAATTTATCTATATATATAATTATATAAAAGAGAGTTAGAACTCAAGAACGGCTGGACTGATTAGTGATTTCAAAAATTCTTTCATCATTAGAATGCTATACATTATCCCTGAGTATAGTATGCTTATTTAAATAAGGGACATTAAAACCCGGAGAGGTGCTCAAACAGGGATTTTAAGATTTATGATAGAAATTTTTATTTATAAATGGTTGCTATGATTGCTATTATAGTAATAATTATTGGTTGCCATTGGTTAATTGTATTAACAGACACTATTTGACCCGGTGAACTTTATGCTGCCTAATAGTCACACAAAATAAAAAAATTAACATTATATATGAATTAATTGGTGGCCTGAAGTTAAAGTCTGTTAAATCTCAAAAAAGTTATGCTGTAAAGACGTAAAGTTTTCAATACATTTTTAAATTACAATTTTAACTAGTTCTTGAATTGAAGCGTAACTTTGTTTGTTTTCTAAAAAAAATTAAATATTTTTATAAATCCTTTCTAATTAATAAGTCATTTAAATATTAATAGGTACACACATTTTTTTTATGCTTGTAACCCTTTTCTAATTATTTCCAAATCCAAGCACTGCAAATAGTAAAGTTAATGTAATTCATACATTTTCCAGTGCTATTATGAGTATGATAGCAGGTAGATACTAGATACCAATATTATCGTGTCCAGTCCCTGTATTAATGTTCATTATAACGCTGCTCCTGATACATAATGTAGTGCTTATAAATTATAACTGAATGTGCTCAACAACATTTTTTCTTTTGCGTTAACAATGTTGTTTTATTCATAATAATTTCAAATTTATAGTCACTCAATTGTAAATAAAGGTGTACTTAAGTGAAATAAGAAAAATAATATACTTTTGAATAAGTTATTATTCCATTATTATATTCTGCACTGTTTGTACTGTATTATGTAAGAATTTAACTTAAATCTGTTAAGAGGATTTTATATGCTAATCCTTAATAACATAGTTACTAAAATATACTTCCAGAATTTCCAATTTTGTGTCGTCAACATTAATATTGTAACATTGTAAAATGTAAGGAATTGTCTTAATATTAAATTTTAAGGTTAAAACATTATCTGCGTTTTATTGTTGATTTAAATTTTAAAGTATTGATATTTTATATACTCATAAGTCATAATCATAAAGTAATCCATTGGTTACACTAGGTTACATTCATATGAATAAGCAATCTAATGTTACTTTCCAGTTACATAATATTTTGTGATATTTGACAAGCCTATTAATTTTCTATAGTCATACACAAAATATTTGGAAATAATATGATTTGTATATATATATTCAATATTGTATGCCAATGGTTGTTTTGAGATGAGACACTGCTTTACTTTTATTTTTCAAAAATCTATAAAAGATTGTTCAACATTGGTACTATTTAAATTTATTTTTTTACTAATTTGAATACCTATTTGATTACCTATATATATATATGTTCAAGTAATAGTGAATTTAGTATTTTAACACTTAATTTAATAATATATATTAAAACCGCCATTATTGTAGATAGGTATACCATAAATTACAAATACATCATCATATTTTAAGAGTAATATTGGGTTAAGTATGTTATATTTTATATCTCCTGGATATGATGGAATAAAGCAATGAAAACTTGGTAATGACAAAAAAAAATATATTTTATTATTAATTTCTATGTATTTTTTGGATAATTCAATAATTTATAGTAATTATAAAAATTATAATAATTTATTCACTGATAGTTGATAAAGTTGACGATAACTTGTTGTATAATCTAACCTATGTTTCTAGTGTTATGTATTTATAGAAGCTAAAGAATACTACACTAGTTTAATATAAATAAACAATGATTATGTTTTTCAAAAATCAAAAATATGTTTTAATTAATACAACAAAATCAAAAAAGTTATTTAAAAAATTAATTGTATACCTATTTGTGTTGCGATTTTTATTAGCCAATCTGATACATCTCAAGAAACTAACAGCTCAGAATAATCAACTGATGAATATAGTCCTTCTGAACAACCCAAACACATAATCAAATCATCATTAAAACTTAGTGAGAGTGTTTTAGTCGAGAACTGTCATCACTTGAATTGTCACTCTCACTAAGTTTTAATGATGATTTGATTACGTGTTTGGGTTGTTCAGAAGGACTATATTCATCAGTTGATTCAAGTGATGACAGTTCTTGAGTCACTAAAAATACTTAAGATTTTTGATCATAAAATTGATTTTTACTATTAAATATATATTTTTTCAAACTTCGTGCACATTTAAAATTTTTAAGTAACATTTTTTTACAATTAGAAAGTGGAAAAGTGATAGCTCAGATTATGACTCTGAAACTGACAAAGAAGAAATACCTCGCAGTAAATCATTAGCTGCATTACGAAGTCAAAAACAATCTACAAGACGTCCTAGAACCAAACTAAATCCTGGTTTAAATAAAAGAAAAATTAATAGTTATAGTTCCAACAGTGATGATGAATATACCAGTAAATCTAGGTTGGTAATGGATTTAGTTTTTACTTAAGTTTTAAATTAAAATGTATTTTGTTTTATTGTTAAAGAAACTTACGTCAAAGACTTCAAACAGTTAGTTATAAAGAAGAAAGTGAAAAGAGTGATAGTGATAATTATGATTCTGAAACTGACAAGGAAGAAATACCTCACAGTAAATCATTAGCTGCATTACGGCGTCAAAAACAGCCTACAAGACGTCCTACAATCAAACTAAATTTACGTTTTAATAAAAGAAAAAATGATAGTTATAGTGCTAACAGTGATGATGAAGATGCTAGTAAATCTAGGTTGGTAATGGATTTAGTTTTTACTAAAATTTCAAGTTAAAATATATTTTGTTTTATTTTTAAAGAAATACACGTCGAAGACTACAAACAGTTTGTTATAAAGAAGAAAGTGAAAAGAGTGATAGTGATGATTATTTGATAAAGGAGGAGGTTGAAGAAAAAGAAGAACCATCTTATACTTCTGAAACAATTGAAAAAGTTTTGTCTCGAAGGCAAGGCAAAATAGGTGCTGTAGGAAATATAACAACTATTTATGCAATTGAGGAGGAAGGAGATCCTAATATTGACTGTGATCCTAATGAAAAAGAGACTCAGTTTTTGATCAAATGGAAGGGTTGGTCACATATTCATAACACTTGGGAGTCTATGAATTCGCTTTTGGATCAAGAAGTTAAAGGGCTTAAGAAAATTGATAATTTTGTGAAACGTGAAAACTCTGTCAGTGCATGGTGTAATCAAATGACACCTGAAGATTATGAATATTATGAATGTCAACTTGAACTTCAACAAGATTTATTAAAAAGCTACAATATTGTTGAAAGAATAATAGGTATTAATTTTATTACTATACAATATGTTACAGATATAATAACTTATATATATATTATATTAGAGAGCTATTAAAAATATTTATTGAATATTGATCTATTATGAAACTTTTTTTTGGTAAATTTGAAACTATTGAAATTAAACAAATATTAATTCATATACATTTTGTTAACAAACTAAATTTTTATCTAAAATAGTAAATTAGTATTTTCTGAGTACGCTATATAGTAAAGGTTTTATAGTTTTAATATTTATTAAAAGAATTTTATTAATATCTATGAATTTATAGGGGAATCTAAAAATCTAGAACAAGAAGAATATTATGTAAAGTGGCAATCTTTGCCTTATAGTGATGCAACATGGGAAGTAGCTTCTTTAATAGAACGAATGTGGCCTCAAAAAATAAAAGAATTCAGAGATCGTGAGGGCTCAAAACGAACACCATCTAAAGCATGTAGAGCTTTAAAATATCGTCCAAAATTTGTTCAACTTTCTGAACAACCCGAGTATTTTGGTGGTTATGATGAGGTTTGTATACTGATTAAAAATATTAAAGTCAATATTTGTGTATAATTATTTCTAAATTAATTATTGTTTAGAAACTGATACTTCGAGATTACCAATTATATGGTGTGAATTGGCTTATTCATTCATGGTGCAAAGACAATTCTGTAATTCTTGCTGATGAAATGGGCCTCGGAAAAACTATTCAAACCATATGTTTTCTTAATTATTTATTTCACAACCATCAAATGCATGGTCCATTCCTAGTTGTTGTTCCTCTATCAACTATGCCTTCGTGGCAACGAGAGTTCAGTTTATGGGCTCCTGATATAAACATTGTAACATATATCGGAGATGTTGAATCTCGTAACATAGTGAGTATAAGTCATTAAGTTATTTTCAATATTAGTGTTGGATTTTAGATTGTATGAAAAATTGATTAATTTATGGTCTAATTAAATGTAATGAGCCAATCATGACTAAATCATGGGACCTATTAGATCATTAGTAATTAATTTAATGTTGAGTGATAGTTGATGCAACCCCTGATGTATGTATGTTATATAAACAATGTTAAAAAAAAAAATAGATATCCAAATATAAGTTTTTATCCACACATTTATGCTAATTTATCTTTTTTACATACCATATGTATTATGTTTTACTTTTATTTTTTTTACAGATACGTGAAACAGAATGGTGTTATGAGAGCTCTAAAAGATTAAAATTTAATGCAATTCTTACTACATATGAAATTGTTCTTAAAGATAGTTCACTTTTAAATAGTCTTAGTTGGGCTGTTTTACTGGTTGATGAAGCACATCGTTTAAAAAATGATGATTCCCTATTATACAAAGCTCTTCAACGTTTTGACACTAATCAGAGGTTACTTATAACAGGAACGCCTTTGCAAAACAATTTAAAAGAACTGTGGGCATTGTTGCATTTTATTATGCCTGCAAAGTAAGTAGTTTTCATATTTTACATTATTTTTGTATATTTTATGCATTCGCTTGTAAAATAAGATTTAATAACTGGGAAGAGTTTGAGCATATGCATGACAATGCAGCAAGTAAAGGTTATACAAAACTGCATAGACAACTTGAACCATATATATTACGCCGTGTTAAAAAAGATGTAGAAAAGTCATTACCAACCAAAGTAATATTATAAAATGTTTTTGGTTTTTCTGTAAATAATTATATATTTATTATATAAAATGTTATATATTTTTATATTATGTAAAAGTACTTGGTATTATATTAATTGTTTTTTTGATTAATAGGTTGAACAAATATTAAGTGTAGAAATGACTCCTGTACAAAAAAAATATTACAAATGGATTTTAACTAAAAATTTTAATGCTTTAAGAAATGGATCTAAAAAATCGTTTACAACATTCTTAAATATTATGATAGAATTAAAAAAATGCTGTAATCATGCCCTTTTGACTAAACCTCAAGAGAATGAAATCACAGCAGATGACAATCTTCAGGTGATAATAATTTACTTAATACAAATTAGAAATAAAGTTAAAATATTTGTGTTTTTATATAGAGTTTATTACGCGGATCTGGAAAACTTATGCTACTTGATAAGTTATTACTACGCTTGAAAGAAACTGGCCACAGAGTATTGATTTTCTCTCAAATGGTCCGTATGTTAGATATTCTTGCTGAATATCTAAGTTATCGACGTTTGTCATTTCAAAGACTTGATGGTAGCATTAAAGGTGATGTAAGAAGACAAGCATTAGAACATTTTAATGCTGAGGGATCTCAAGATTTTTGTTTTCTATTATCAACTCGAGCTGGTGGACTTGGTATTAATTTAGCTACTGCAGATACAGTTATTATATTTGATTCAGACTGGAATCCTCAAAATGATTTACAAGCCCAAGCACGTGCTCACAGGATTGGACAGAAAAATCAAGTTAATATTTATCGACTGGTTACAAAAAAATCAATTGAAGAAGAAATTGTAGAAAGAGCAAAGCAAAAAATGGTTTTGGATCATTTGGTAATTCAAAGAATGGATACTACTGGTCATACTGTTTTAGACAAAAAAGCAAAAAATGCATCAATTCCTTTTAACAAAGATGAACTTGCAGCTATATTAAAATTTGGTGCAGAAGAACTATTTAAAGATGATACTGGTGCTAACGAAGAACCTTTTGTAAGATATAAATACAAATATAAAATACACTCAAAATGTGTTAATAAATATAATTAATACTTTTTTATTTATTGATTTTAGTGTGATATTGATGACATTTTGAGAAGAGCTGAAATACGAGACGAAGCACCAACAACTGTTGGTAATGAACTTTTATCTGCCTTTAAGGTAGCTAGTTTTACTTTTGACGAAGAAAAAGATATTGCTGAAAAGTCACCTAAGGCTCAAAATGAACAAAAAAATAAAGAATGGGTAAAAAACAAACAAACATAGATTATAATTTTTAATAGTCTTAAAGTTAATTGTTGTTTCGATTATTTTAGGAAGAAATAATTCCTGAATCATTAAGAAAAAAAGTTGAGGACGAAAAAAAGGCTAAAGAAATAGGAGATCTTTCTTTACCTCCCAGAAGTAAAAAAACATTACAAAAAGTAAGTCAAGAAGGGAAAAGAAAGAAAGATGAATCTGATGATAGCAGTGATGAAGATCAACCAAGAAAACGTGTAAGACCACATATTGAAACTAAAGAAGTAGTTAAAAAACCGTTCACTAATGCAGAAGTATGTAAAATATTGTATTATATTATTCATTATATATATTTTCAAATAATTTGTTATTTATTCAAACAATTTTTAGATTCGAAAATTGATTAAAAGTTGTAAACGTTTTCCTAATCCTATGAAACGCATTGATGCTGTAGCTGGTGATGCTGATCTTCAAAAAAAACCTAAATCAGAATTAAAAATAATAATTCAAATGTTATATGACCGTTGTAAAGAAGCATGTAATAGTGAGCATACAGAAAAAGAATCTGATGCTACTAATGATAATGGTATTAAGAAAAAAATTAGGGAACCTTTAATAAAAGTTGGTGGTGTGACAGTAAATGCTAAAAGTGTATTAGCTTGTAGTGAAGAATTGGATATTTTGGATGATATAATACCATCAGATGAAGAAGAAAGATCAAAATTTACTTTAGATTTGAAACATGTCAAATCAGCTAATTTTGATTTCGACTGGGATATAACTGATGATTCAAAACTGTTAATAGGAATTTATCTTTATGGCTTAGGTTCATGGGAAGCTATTAAAATTGATACTGCATTAGGTCTTAGTGACAAAATCTTATCCAATGAAAATAAGAAACCTCAAGCTAAACATTTATTAACTCGTTCTGAGTATCTATTAAGGATGTTGAAAAAAACTCAAGTAGTCATTAAAGGTGAACCAAAACCTAAGAAGGCACGTAAGGTTAAAGAAGGAAAATCGAGAGAAATAATTGTTGACAATAGTACTGATTATGTAAACAAAAAAAAAATTGATAGTGCTACTAATTACGATGAAAAATTGAAATCAAAAAAAGATTTAACAAATGATTTAATCAAATCTGGATTGACAAGTTCCCACAAAAAAGAAAAAAAACCTAAAATAGCCACTAAAACAGGTCCAATGCATTTCACTGCTAATAGTGAACCAAAGGCTGTAAATGTAGATGATATTGTTGAGTTGCCAAAAGAAAAATTTTTAAAGGTGAGTTTATTTTTTGATTATTTATATTAGATTTTAAGTAAAAGAATGTGTTAATTGTACATAAATGTTTTTTTCCCTATCTTCTTCACCTTATGGAGTAGTAAAAAAATCTTTGATTTTTAACTTTGGAGATAGTTCCTGGTATATTTGTTCTTTATTCTTAAAACTATTAGCTAATTTAAAAACTATAAGTATTTTTCATAATAAAAGTTAAAGTAATTAAGAAAAAGACAGTATTTGACAATATCTAATAAGTTTTTGAGCTTTTTATAGATATAATTACTACTATTATTACAGCCATTTGAAATATAGATAAAAAATTTATTTTTTAATTTGAAAAGGAACAACTTAATGGAAATCTTTATTAAAATTTACTTATTTATTTTACTTCTAAGTTCAAATAGGATTAAATTTGGTATTCTAGAGCAAATCCAAGTTTAAAATCAAAGTAGGTATTTCATCAAATTCTTACTGTGTACACATTCATAAAAATAAAAATTATATTGCATAATCAATAAATTCCTTACTCCGCTTAATCTATAATTTGCAAAGTAGGTAGTAAGAAATGTTCTTATTTATATCTCAGATTTTAAAATTTTATTCAAGATTTTAGTTTTGGTACTCATAATTTTAAAAACTTTTACCAAAATCTCATATTAGTCTTAAACTCGGGAGTTCAAATTTTATGGACTTTAGATTTTCATCTGTAAAATAACAATTTCTTCTCAAACAATTCTTGGTAGTTTATTGTAATTCAATAAAAATAAATATTGATATTTAAAATTTTCACCAAATGTTTTCATTATTATTTTCTCTATTTTTTTTTAAAGTCATTATTATTATACTGAAAAGAATATTGTTTTCATGAATTATTTTTTTTCTCCACTTTAAAGACATTTGTTGTATAAATAATATTTTATCAGTATACAAAAAAAAAAAAAAAATTGTCATTAATATTAAATTAACTATTATGAAGTATCTATTTTTTAATAGTGTAAAGAAAAAATGAGACCAGTGAAGAAAGTATTAAAAGCTTTAGATGATCCAGAAGAAAAGAAAAATGAATTATGTTATGTAAATCATATGCAAAAATGTTTAATAGAAATAGGTTCACACATTTGTAATTGCTTAGAGAAATATAAGGATCCGGATAAAATAAGAGAATGGAGAAGGTTTAGTATAACATTTATCTCATTAATTACTAATGGTTTGGATTAATACTAAAGATAATTATTTAATTTTAACAGAAATTTGTGGTTTTTCGTCTCAAAGTTTACCGAATTTGATTACAAACAACTTTTAAAAATGTATCGACGAGGATTACATATAATTGAAAAACTGGAAAAATATAACAAAGTAAAAGATAGGAATAAAAACAAAGATGAAATTAGAAATAAATCTAAAGAAGATAAAAAACTCCGAAAAAATGTAAGTTTTTAATATACGTGTATTAATTTTTAATTACTTTTTTTTCGATTAAATTAAAAACTATTGTTGAATTTAAATATTTAAATTTAATAGATGGAAACTGAAGATTCATTAGCACCATTAAAACGAAAATCGCGTCATATTGATGATTTAGAAAAAACAAGCAAAAAACAAAAAACTTCAAATAGTAATTCAGGCGCTTTGTCAACTATTACGCCTCCAAGTTCTAGTAATTCCTCAAATGCTACTACTTCATATGATCAAAGCAGTAATCAATATGATGCAAATTACAATCATCATAGAAAAAGGAGTAATTTTTCTTGTACCAAATCATATTATTAATTATTTTTTGGATTTGGTTACTGAATATTGATTGTAAACACTTTATTTTTATACATAATATTATATAAATATGTTTAATACAATTCTGATGTAATATCATGTAAATAGATCTGACTGTTTCTTGAATGTTTATTTTCAATATGTAATTTTTTTAAATTTCTCTTCTATGCTGTATTTTTATACACATATAAAAATATATATATATTATATGTAAAATATTGTTGTTTATTTTAGTAAGTGCCAAGTGGTTATGGTTGTCTCCATGTAAAAAGAAATTATAATTTTATATATTTACGTTTCCCTTCTATTTCTTTATTATTATTTGTTTTTGTGTGTAGAACTTAAATGATAATATTGTAATAACTATGTGATATTAAACAAAATATTCATGTTGATATTTAATTCATATATTATGGTTATTTTAATTTTCAAAAATTAAATAATTTTTAATAAAACTTAAATTATTAGAAAATAAATTATGATAATAACTGAGAATATACAATATTATATATTTATTGAAAGATCATTAAACTTGTAAAATTTTAATTAAGAAAAAAACTGAAAAACCTACAGAACAAACTTCCCTCAAATTAAATGTCATATAAACACTCATACAAATAGATGGACACATAGTGTGTTATGGTTACATTCATTTTTATTTTAAGCAGTATATAGTGATTAGTTTTTGAATTACAACCATATAAAAAAATCGATTTGGTCAAAAACTGGTTTTGCGTGAAAATTTCCGTTTTTCCTTAATTTTTTTTTGGTTTTTCCCGGTGCTTTTAAAAACTATTGGGAAATTCAAAAAATGACCTCTTCAATGCCCCAACTAGATTCACTTACGAATCGGAAAAGCTACTGAAGTTTAAAATCGGAGCATTATTTCGTCACGTTCTCGTGTACACAGACAAAAAAAAAATACACAACATTGTAAAATCAATACATTCATCGCTTCGCTCAGAATCTAAAATAGAAAATTATTAGAGACATGTGCACCCTTAGATTTGACAAAAAGTTATTCGATTTGTTCAATTAACTTTACAAAGTAATAAGTATGATTATATAGCCAACACAGGCAGACCTATGTTAGTAGAATACAATAATTACCTTCCTATATATTATATTCTAACATTAAATCTATTGACAAGAACTTATTGTATACATAGTTAAGAACTTAATATTATTAATTATATGTACTTTAGGTTAAGATATGGATTAGTACCATAAATTAATTTAATTTACCATCACAACTACTAATTTAAAATATATACTTTTGAAAATGCAAATGAATTATATAGTTGGAGAGATATAGAAGATTTTTATAAAGTTGATTGCAATAACAAACCAAGATTAGCAAGCAAATTAAAAAATATTAATTTGGATCTATCTCCTTTTAGTCCTTTTTCTCCAATGCGGGTATGTCTATACTTTAAGTTGTACCAAATCACAAATAAAAATAAAAATTCGGTTGTGTAGTTTTAGACCTCATTACACACAAACATGTTGTTTGCTTAATTTATAATTTATACATTACATAGGTAGATATTATTATAGCATAACCTAGTTTTCTAAACTGATTAAGACTTAATTACAACGCGTTATTACATTAATTTTTTTTTAGCCTAGTTTTAAATTCTAATAAATTATATTTATGGGTGTAACAAGTGGTAATGTATTCACATGTATATATTTTGTGTAAATAAACATCAATAATTCTTAATAGTGCATTATACGTATATTTAAGTTTAACATAAAAACATATTTACATTATTTACATTTTGGTTGTATGAATAAATAGTAACATAATTAAAGTATAGTTATTACTTATTCATACTCGTAGGCGTTGCTTGATTTGGAAAAAAATAGAAGGGGTCTCATCGGATGTTTGATAAACGAGCGTTCCACACAAAATTAACCGTCACATTACCGTGGGGGAAAATAGAAGTGGTACGCTAAAAAAAAAATTAAAAAGAAGGGGACTCCGTCCCCCCACGCCCCCCCCCAAATCAAGCACTGCTCGTAGGTATATATTAAAACAATATTATATATATTTTTAATATTCAGTATTTAGCATTGGCATACAACTTCTAAAAAATATTTAGTCTTCAATCATTTTGAATTTCAACGGGCCATCTGGCATGTATATTGGATGTACAGTATATTCTAAATCACCATACTCGTACTTGACTTCAAAATTCTGAAAAATCTTTGGTAAAAAAAAAAATAATAATAAAAAAATTATCAAGACATATTTACAGGCAATGTTATCATGTTGGTAGCAATTTATTGTAATCAAATATTATATTATGAAACCTACCTTTGAAACAACTGTTTGAAGTTCCAAATCGGCAAATCTGCGGCCCAAGCACATTCTTTTTCCATAACCGAATGGTAAACTAGCAAACGCATGATGTTTATATCCACTTCCTTTTAACCACCTTTCCGGCAAAAACTGTTCTGGGTGTGAAAAGTATCTACTGCTGTTACTAATAGCGTAATGTTGAAATATGACTTGCACCTATTATATTGAACAGTATAATATACAAACACATTAACATTAAAACATGTATAATATGTTAAGATATTAAATAATAATATTAATTAAGTTACAAAATCACAATTTTGTATGATTCTAATGGTCATTTATTTAGACTACATTGATCATTATAACCAAAAATTAATCGTTATTCAATATCACGAATTAATATAAACCTACATTAAAAACAATAATTCTATATAAATTATAGTTAAAATATTTACAATGATAAATTATAAATAAATACAGAATGTTACTTTTACGTACCTATAACTTTTATTAATGTTATTAGTTTATTTAGTTTATTAATAATTAGTAATAACTATGCAGTAATTAATATACTTACTCCTTTTGGTATCTTATATCCACTTATTATTGTTTCTTTGGTCATACAGCGACCATTCCCAATAACCACTGGATACATTCTACAAATAAACGATTTACCCTTGTTACGTAATCCTGTTTAAAATTCTACTTAATAAATAATACTTTTCACAAATCTAAAACATAATTTCGAACCTCAATGTTTCTTTTATGCATGCTTTTAAATACTGCAACTGCTCAAGTTTGTTGGCAGTTAATTTTGAATCAGCATTTGGCAAAACAGTTCGTATTTCTTCCCTTAATTTCTTTTGTTTATCTGGATGTCGACTTAACTGATAAAGAATTGATGCAAGAGCTGCTGAAGTCTATAAATCGTTGAAAATTATTATTTATCGTTAATAAAATGACATTTTTATTATTTCACGACGTCATCTCACCGTGTCTATGCCAACGATGAACATGTCTAAGGACAGTATCTGAGCTAGTTTTGGATTAGATGGATCCAAACTAAGTACTCTTTGTAACAAAGATGATTGATTATCCGGGCAAAATGATTTTTGAGATAATAATTGATCCATAGATCGATTTATATGTTTGGATGTAACACTATAATGATAAATGACAATTTAATTTATTATCTATATCCATATTATTTATTATAAAATAGAATCCCATTTTTTTGAATAAATACTCGAATATAACTAAATAAAATATCTCGAAAAGTACTCTACGGATTTTAATATACATAGGTACAGTTTTCACTAATAGATCGGCCGAGTCACGATGAAGATTTTAATGTACAATATTTTGTTTTGGGTGATCAAAAATAATGACAAAATAGTGTAAATAATTTAATGCATTACATCGTACTCAGCGGTTTGGGATTCGAAATTTAAATTACAAACACGTTACTTTTTATCCTATTTTTACTACCTAATTGATTTTGATTTACCATAAGTATCTCAAGACTTTGCTAATTGTCTTTGAAAAATAGTAAAAACCAGTATCCTTGTAAGTTTAATAAGTCTCGAAATTAATGGATAATCGATTATACGATATCTTTTTTTCGTTATCACTTCGCGATACGTTATTGGATATGGAAAACTGGCAAAGGCAAACTGTCACCGGAACTCGCAATATGTGCGTATATATATAT